>CAUYPK010125950.1:0-17724 GCA_963574355.1 Loris lydekkerianus
TGTTTACATGGATGGAGCTGGAACATATTCTTCTTAGTAAATTATCTCAAGAATGGAAGAAAAAGTACCCAATGTACTCAGCCCTACTATGAAACTAATTTAGGGCTTTCACATGAAAGCTATAACCCAGTTACAACCTAAGAATAGGGGAAAGGGGGAAAGGGAGAAGAGGGAGGTGGGAGGTGGGTGGAGGCAGGGGTACTGGTAGAATTACACCTGCGAGGCATCTAACAAGGGTATATGTGAAACTTAGTAAATGTGGAATGTAAATGTCTTGGCACAGTAACTGGGAAAATGCCAGGAAGGCTATGTTAACCATTATGATTAAAATGTGTCAAATGGTCTGTAAAGCTAGTGTATGATGCCCCATGATCATATCAATGTACGCAGCTATGATTTAATAAAAAAAATAAAAAATAAATAAATAAAATCAAAAAAAAAAAAAAAAAAAAAAAGAAATGTAGTCAGAGGCAGCAGGAGAAGCCTGGAAGCCCACTGGGTCTTTTGCCCTAAAGGTAAAAGTTTTAAGACAATACAGGAAGGGCAGAAAACTCTGTCTTTCCCAGGGTAAAGTTCCGGTAACAGAGTGACACTCTGTCTGAAAAATAAATAAATAAATGAACAAGTAAATAAATACCAAACCAGACTATAACTACTGTAAATGCAAAAGAAAAAGATTCTATCCAGAATGAGGGGCAAGATAGATAAGAAATCCCCACCCTAAGATCAGGAATACAGATAGATCAGAAAGAAAAAAGTCTATTCTTTTTGTCTCCCATCCAGGCTGGCGAGCACCAAGTAACAAGCCACAGCCATCTTCTAGGAGGAAGAGCGAGGGCCTGCAGAGAGCGTATACAGGGAAATCAGAATGTGAAGGTGGAGCATAAACATTGAGAAAATCTCAGCAAAGCAATCCACACATTAAGGACAAATCATATCACAGGAAGTTGAAGCTGACAGTGTATGGAAAATTATCACAGAATCAACAAAATTGAAATCCAGTTCAACTGCTGGCAAGGTTGACTCCTTCTTCTTTGCTATCAGCCTGTTATAACAAGAGACAAGGCCATTTCCAGGAAAAACTACCTTTATTAAGTGTTTAGTATTCTACACACTATGCCGACAAAAATCAATTTAAATTTTTGGAGAAACATAATAAGGTGAGGAGGAAAACTCCCTGGTAAGAGACAAAGTCATCAAAAGAAGTAAACTTAGGGATGAGTCAGGTGTGGGAAATATCAAACAATTTACAATAAATCTCATTAAGATGATAAAGTTCTCTGTTGGGTGCAGTGGCTCATGCCTATAATCCTAGCACTCTGGAAGACCCAGGGGGGTGGATTGCCTGAGTTTACGGATTCGAGACCAGCCTGAGCAAGAGCGAGACCCTGTCTCTACTAGAAATAGAAAAATTAGCCAGGCGTGGCAAGTGCCTGTAGTCCCAGCTACTTAGGAGGCTGAGGGAAGAAGATTGCTCAAGCCCAAGAATTTGAGGTTGCTATGAGCTATGATGGTGCCTTGGCACTCTACTGAGAGTGACAAAGTGAGATCTGTTTCAAAGCAAAACTAACAAACAAAAATTCCAAGCAATCTTTACCCTAACCTGGTTGGAGTTTTGCTCTAAAAGATCCTTTATATGCCTAGGAATTGCTCTGTTAGCCAAAGGATAGAAATATTTCAGATGGTTTCAAAAGTATTTTCTCTATTTCAAAAAGCTACTCTTCCTTGACTAATAGTAGTTCCATGGAAATTAAACTACAGAGCACTCTGATGTGGTCCCGTGTTCTATAACAGAGTCCCTTTCATAGTAAATGTGTTGTTTTTGATCATTTTACATAAAAGGTCAGTAAAAATTATATGTAATTCCTCAAAATGGGCTCTAATAATCATCACACTAAATACGTTTTATTTTGACACGGTGTCAGCATTATGTGACAGTAAAAGTTGAAGGAAAATTCCCACTGTTTGGGAATGATCACCAATTCCCAAACACTTAATGCTTTGTAGTTAATGATGAAACAGACTTTGTCATTGTACTTATAATAGCAAATTTCAATAGGATGGATACCAACAGCATGAGCTGAGGTTATTTTAAACCTTTTTTTTTTTTTTTGGTATTGAATAGCTTTTAGCAGAGCTAAGCAGCCTCGCTAAGTCATTTTAGATATGCACATGGTAAGTTTCCTCCTCATTAGATAAGAAGTTACAAGCTCTAACAAAACTGAATAAAATGAGATGTGAATGAAATTTTCATAGATTTTAGGCAAAGATCCTTTTGAACTAAGAAGAACTGAAGACTATTTTCACATCAAAGATATTGTCAGAAAGCTGAGGGTGTTAATGGTGGGAATCATGACCTTCTGGTTTCTTTAAAGTATTTTTATATGGCTCGCGATGAGATTAAAAATTGGTATTCTTTGTGGACCTCTCAAATGCAGGCATAGGGTGTTGTTAGTCAAAGTGACTTGCTAGAAAGTCTTTGCCTAATAGTCTTAAACATTTGTGTAAGAGCTACAAATTAAAATACTTCCCTATTTTATTAAAAATTATAGATAATTTCCTCATTCACATTGAAACTTGAAAAGAAACAAACGCAATCATGAAAGCTTGCACAATGTATTGTTTGTCACATAAAAACTTATCACTCCACTAGCATCAGCAATGTAGTACTACCATTTATAACTGTCATTTTATTTTCCAGTTATTGAAATATACAATATAATCTTGTAAAGGGAAATGTGATTCTCATTTTGATGGAAACATGCCACATACTGAATTCTAAATTTTAACATTTTCTTGAAACTACATGATCAAAAATGAAAACAAAACAAACCAAAATGATCCCAAAACATGTATCCTCAGCAAAACTTGGAAACAAAAAATCAGAAAGTGCCAAGTCTGTGTACATGTGCTGCCAAAATAATTGAGCCCAACAAAACCTACGTGGTCTACTGCAAACAGTGTGCAGGAACCTAATGCTGGCAGGTCTCAAAATCCACCAGGTATCATTCTTTCCCAGAAGTAGAAAGCCTCACCTCAAATGTTAATTGTCATGAGCAACTCTGAACCCTCAGAGGGACAGATGAGTGGGAGCAACACTGTTGGAAAACAACAACCTTTCACGAAATTACAAATGCATATATTTTTGAATCAGAGATACCTTTTCAATGAATTTGACCTCTGTAGGATAATACTTAGAAATAAACATATCCTACATCAAGCACACAAAGTGAACTCAGTGTGAGTTTAAAATGACTTGCTATTCTTCCAGAGGCTTAAGGGACCTGGGCCCCTCACACGCAGAGTTGGCTTGCCTGGAGTTAAAAATTCCACAAGCCCATTCTCTGAAGCTGTGCACCCCGTGAAGCCTGAGATCAAAGGGCATGCCGCCCTTCCTCAGAGATACGGGCCAGAGGGTTGACACATGTTAACAACATACTTTTAGAGGTCTATAGGTGCTCTTCCCTGAGGAAAAGACACAGTCCTTACTTCATACCAAGTAAACTGAGTGAAGGCTTGAAGATATTCTTCCATTAACTCTGTTTCCCTGTGGCTACTTTTTTCTTTGTGATCTTTATTTAGATACCTGCCCAGAGATTAGTCAGTGTCTAGAAGAAAATGTTTACTGCAAAAGTGATTGTGTTGATGTGGTAACAGGATATTTCCTTTATAGTTGATTTCAGATTGGTAAAATGAGGTAATGGTGAAACTAACAGATAATAGATTAAGTGTGTATGTGACTAGAAAGGTATAAAATCAAACCCCTAAATAAAGAACTTCACTACATGCCATTCCACCCCATCTAGTCTGTTTCTTGACTTAATAATTACAGGAGCGAGTTTACACCCACGGCAAACATTTGCATCTCCGGTCACACAACAACCTCCTATGTGTTTGGGCATGTACACACACACGCACACAACATAGTGTGTCCAAAGTTACTAATTTCAAAGTTGTGAATAATAGCAAAATAATTGGAAATAAGTGTCTGTATAAGTAGGGACTAGCTCAATGAATTCTGGTATATTCACATATTAAAGTATTACATAATTGTAAAAAAAAAAAAAGAAGACAATTTTCAATGAAAACTATAGTCCAGTAATTTTATCAAATTAATCTCTTTCCTGAGAATAACTATAAAAGCTAACTGGAAAAGCTAAGCATTCAAAGAAATAAAAAATCAAATACACTAGCATTAAGGGTTCAAAATTATAAAGAAAAAGGGAAATACACTGGGGTGAGCTCCATCTCCACCTGCTTTATACCTCAGGGGTATTTGACAAGTCACATCATAGGAACTCAGGCTGAGCTGAAGCTTTCAGTAATCTCTATAGGCTGGTGAGACAGAGATTGGCATTGCAGGTCCCAGATCACTGAAGATAGAATGGAGCCCCACATACAACATGGAATTTCCCCTATAAGGCGTCTGCTAACTCTTAAGCGGCCATGCATAGGGTAGACACAGAGATTGAGTAAAATGGAGCAACTGGGAGGCTAAAGGGTTCAGCCATCTGTGGAAATATGGTGCAAAGTTCAGGTACCAGCAGAGTGGAGATGATCCAGGCTTTCATGGAGAATATAGATAGGCAAAGGTGTAGGAGTACATGGTCACTGCTACAAAGGCTGGGAAGAAAACAAAGTCTTCTATAACCAGGCCTGCCACATTTTTTCAGTTTTCATAAAAGGTAATATAAGAAATAAAACCAATTATAGGGAAAAATAAAGAGCAAGACCAGACAATAGAAAGAGATCTCTTGGAATGCAGATATTATATTAATCAGCCATGGAGTATACAATTATCATAAAACTAATTATATTCTGGACCATAAACATATTTCAAAAGATTGCAATCACACAGTAGAATTAAGCTAAAAATCAAACAAAAGAATAGTTAGTAAATCCATAATTGTCTGTAATTAAGAAATATGCTGAACGGCACCTGTGGCTCAAAGGAGGAGGGCGCTGGCCCCATATACTGGAGGTAGTGGGTTCAAACCCGGCCCCAGACAAAAACTGCAAAAAAAAAAAAAAAAAAAAATTCTTTAAATAAATTATGGAAGGCCAAGTGTGGTGGCTCATGCCTGTAACCCTAGCACTACCCACATGAACAAAAATCATTTTACAACAAAGACTTTTGTACCAGAATGTTTATTGCAGCCCAATTCATAATTACGAAGTCATGGAAGCAGCTCAAATGTCCATTAACCCATGAATGGATTAGCAAACTGTGGTATATGTATACCATGGAATACTACATAGCAATAAAAAGATGGAGGCTTTACAACCTTTATGTTTCCCTGGATGGAGTTGGAACATATTCTTCTTAGTAAAGTACCTCAAAGAATGGGAGGGAAAGTATCCAATGTACTCGATACTATTACGAAACCAATATATAATCACTTACACATTCATACAAATAATAAAACAAAAATATAGTCCAGAAAGAAAGAGGGGAAAGGAGGAAGAGGGGAGGGAGGAAAAGTGGGGAGAGCGAGTGGAGGGAGGAGGGAGGAATTTGGTGTGATCTCACCTAATGTGCACAATGCAAGAGTACATTTCAAAACAACTTAGAGTATATTACACGTCTTACCACAAAAAATAAGTAAGTGAGGTGATGGCTATGTTGATGTGTTTGATTTAAACAATCCACATTGTACATAAAATCATCACATTGTACCCCATAAATGTATACAATTATGATTTAATAAAAATTAAGTTTTTAAAAAAACCCAGCCTCGTATAGTGTTTGGCACCTGTTGTTCTAGCTACTCATGAGTCTGAGGCAGGAGGATCACTTAAGCCAGGTGTTTGAGGCTGCAGTAAGTTGTGATCACACCTCTGTACTCTAGACTTTGTCTCAAAAAAAAAAAAAAAAAAAAAGTGAGGTAACCCATTTGTAATATAGATAGCTGTTTTGGGTATTTGTAATCAAAATACAGTAGTACCACTGTAAGTCGACCACAGAAAGGACAGTAACAAACTAGTCAACAAACAGACGTTGTCAACATAAGGAACTAGGCCTAGTGTACTGATATGTACCAGTGGTGCATGTTCAGTCTATAAAAATTTGGTCAACTTGAGGAGGTGCTCAACCATGGATGTTCTACTGTAAGAATTCTTATATACTTTCATTTCAAATTGTATATAAAACCAGCACATTGTATCCCATAATTGCATTAATGTACACAGCTATGATTTAATAAAATAAATAAATAATAGCTAAACAATAAAAAAGAAAAAGAATTCTTATATAGTCCAGTGCCTCATAATGTTTCAGTGATGGATAGCATATACTATGGTGTCCCACAAGATTATAATACTCTCTTTTCACTATACATTTTCTGTATTCAGATATGTTTATTATAGATACAATTGCAATTGTCTACAGTATTCAGCACAGTAACGAGCTGCCCAGCTTTGGAGACTAGGAACAATAGGCTGTGCTACATAGCCTGGGTGTCTAAAAGGTTATGCCATCTGGCTTGGGTAAGTCCATTCAGATTCACAAAATGATAAAATCTCTTAGTGCTGTATTTCTCAGAACTTCATCTCATCATTAAGAGATGGGTGACTGTGTTTTTAAAAATTCAAAAAAGCTAATCAGGGTCTACATAAAAGAGAATTTCCAAATTATCTTTAAACATAATATAAGATTTTCAACATTGTTGATCATTAGGTAAATTTAATTTATAAGAATAATGATATTTGACTTTGTACTTGTACACATAACCAAATCTGATTAACTTTAACCAGGGGTTAAAATCAATGAAACTGATAATAGCAACTATTGGAAAGGTTCTGGAGCAACTGGAAACTTTATATGCTATTAATGGAGTATAAATCTGTACAATCAATTAGGAAGTTGTTTAGTATTATCTACAAAGGACGAACATTCTTGTACGCTATTCTACTGTTACGTGTAATTCTCCCCATGTACTTACACAGGAAAAGACAATGGCAATTTTATGGTTAGCAGTGCTATTTTTGATAGACAAAAACCAGAGACAATCCAATTCCCAAACCTAAATCAATGTATAAATTATCTGGAATATACATATTGTGGATACTAAAAAACAAAAAAAGAGTAAGTTACTTCTACCTGAAACAATAACAGTGAGTCTCACAAATGTAATGCTGAGAAAAGAAACTGGGCACAATAACTATGTGATTTGCTATTTCACTCAAGGTTTGATAGGTTAAAACTATCAAAATGATCTTTTGAAGATAGGAATCAGAATAGTCGTTACCCAGGGATATTGACTGGCAGGATGTGAATGAGGCTTCTGGGGTACTATCAATATTCTGTATTTTTACCTAGGTGGTGATTTCATAGATTCATCTGACTCTACACTTGAGATGTGTCCAGTGTACTGTGGGCACCTGTTCTTCCTTGGATTGCCGAAGAAGTTAGGACTTCTTTCCTAAACAAGTCTCTGTACATCCATCTCTATATCTGTCTGTATCAATGAGGAAGTTTTGCATGTACTGCCACAAATAATAATCCATGATACATTGTTAAGAAAGTAAGGCAATGAATGATACAACATGTCGGATGTGTAAGAAAAGTGAAAAATAGGAGCATACAGCATATTTTTATTTGTATTTTCATACATAGAACGGACACATAAAAGTATAAATGTAGGAAGTAAAGGAGTGTGGGAGGAGTTGAGGCAATAGAAATGAAGTGAAGGTACACTTTCTGGATACACTTACAATATAATCTTAATTTTGAACAAGTATGAAATTTTAAAAATATTCTTTCACACACCTTTTGGGGGCAAGGCACAATTATAAGAGGGACTTTACCTAACAAATGCAATTAGTGTAACCTGGTTTCTTGTACCTTCAGTGAATCCCCAACAACAACAACAAAAAATTTCAAAAAACCCCCAAAAACTAAAACAAAAAACGAACATCTGCCTTGCCTTTTAAACCAGGGGTCTTCTCAGTCAGGTTCTTTCCTCGAAGTGACAAGGTAGCTGATGGTGGCTACGAGGTGACAGCATACCCTCTTGGCCACTTCAGGAGAGAGCAGTGTGGCTACCACAGGTCCTACAACTGAGTCTCATCTGCTGACCGATTTCACCTGGTGCAGAAGTCAGGGGACTAGGGGGCTCTGATTGGGTGGGCCTGGGTCATGTGCCCACCTGGTGGGAACCTCTGGCTCTTCAGCAACTGAGGAAGAGCAGGGTGCCAGACAGCCTTGAGGAGTTTCACTTCTGAGGACTCTTCCCACAATGGGGAAAAAAGTGGTTTACAAAAGTTTGCCATCATAGCCAACTTAATTTTTTTTATTATTATTATTATTTTTTTTTTTTACATTGTTAAATCATAGCTGTGTACATTGGTGCAATCGCCTGTACCCATTCTAAGATGCACCATAGATGTGGCCCCACCCATTACCCTCCCTCCACCAAAACCTCCCCCCTCCCTTCCCCTATTTTAAAGAATATTGTTTTATTGTATTTGGGGGAAAGTAAAAAGCTTTTTTTTTTTTTTAATTTTTTTTGTTAGATTTTTTAAATTAATTTATTTTTATTGTTAAATCTTAGCTGTGTACATTAGTGCAATCAAGGTGTACAATGTGCGTTAATTGGTATTTTTTAATTGCACATTAGAATGAATTGGAGAAAAAACAAAAATCTCTTAAAATTTTGCTTTTATGCTCTTAAACAAACAAAAAAACATATTCTTTCATACATAAATGTTCCAAAGATAAAAATAATTTGTTTGCTTGCTACACTGTTCTTCAAAATTGATGGAATTCGGGGTTAAGTTTCCTTTTCACATAAAGCATTGCTTCCTTTGGAAAGAAGGTACCTTACATTCAGATCCTATCAACTTTGTATGTAGTGGCATCAAATATATTCAAATGGTTTTGCATTGAGGTGTGCGTATGGGGCTGAGATAAGTGCTTCTTCCCTAAACAAATGGTGTCTGCTACATGTTTTAATGTTTTGAGACGTGACAGCATTTAACACTCCCTCTATTACCAGAGATGGCAAGGGCGCCTTCGGATGTTTTAATGAGTGTTCGGCGCTATAGAGGTATCATGGAGGCGTACTTTGCTTGCCAATTTCCTTCTCAGATTTCCACTGAGTACCATTTCTTTCATGGGCATCTTACAAGCTCCATGTGTTCTGAACCAGTGGGTTGAAGGATACTCTGTTGTCAGTGATTTATTGTAACTCCAGGAAAATGACACAAAACAGTGAATTTTTAACGTAAAATTGTTTTTTTTTTTTTTTTTTTTTGCTAATGGCAATGTCCTCGTTTCTGTTTCTGGCTCAGGCAGTTCTGATTTTCGTTTGCAGCTTTGGCTGATGCCACTTGGCAACATTAAGTCTTCAGTGTAGGGATAATTTGGATCATTTAATAACAAAACTGGAAGAGAATCTGAAGTCTTAACAATGATATCACTTTACAGGGTACACTTCCATACCATTTCTCACTGAAGGTGAATGGCCTTGTGCTGCAGACACTTGTATTTTTATTTAGAAATGAAGAACCAAAGGGCAGAGAAGGTAAATGACCAGCATTACTCCTAGAGGTACGTTCTGACCTCCTACCTGGGAGCCTTCTTCCAGTGGGCACTCCACCACAGCACACTTGGTCGGGCAGACCTACTGCGGGGTGTGGTACATTCTACTGACCTGCTATTGTTTAAGAGAGCTTTGACAGTGATGGGTAAAAAAGTAAAACTGGTAGGTAAGAGTATTTATGACTTGTGAATAACTGGTTCACACCATCATTCAATAAGCAGCCCAGATAAGCAAATTGGTGAAATTGCAGAGGGTACATATCCTGGAGCTGGAATGAGAAACCGAGAATTTCCTTCTTTGCTGTCACCACTTTGCTAACGTGTCCTTATATCTGGAATTTGTATGACTTAAACATTAATAAGCAACATCACTAATTCTGAGCATTTCTTTAGAGTTCAAATGTATTTTATAATTATTTTTCTTATTTTGTTGACCTTCATCTTTGGAGTTGTAAAGAAAGTTGTTTTTGCTTTCTTTTTATTTGGGCTAATATTTGGGGTGGGGGGTGTTGATGACCAGTGATATTTTTATAATTAATTTGAGAAATTACAACTCTTTATACCCAAAATAAATCATCTACAGGAATATATACCAGTAAATGTTTATGGACCTACGAGATTAATGAGAGGGAAGGTACAAGGTAGCATTGGCATAATCTGAAAGGAACGGGGCAAAGAATGTTGTAAGGAGGCCAATTCTTTGGAAGTTGTGCTAAAGTTTCCAATACTTTATGAGTTTGCAATTAACAAAGAGATGGTTTGTGATGGCAGAGAGTGAAGTCACATGGGGCAGGAGGGTACTACAGTACATTACAAAAAGGATTGAGTTCTCAGTCTGCCTCTGTTGACTAGTAATGTGCCCTTGGAAATATCACCTAACATATTCTGAGATTCATTCTCTTTATCTCTAAAGCAAGTGGATGCAATAGGCAAAATATAAAGGGGGTACAAATGTTTTTGTTCCCTGGGTAGCATTTGTAATGTTTGAGTTAGGGCTATAAATGTGCCCATCACCCAGATAGTGATCATTGCACCCTTTAGGTAGGTAGCACATGTGCCCCTCCCTCCTACTCCTTTCCCCTCTGCTAGATGTTCAATGACTTTTACTTCCCTCTGTGCAGGTATAGCCGCTAGGTTAATTCCAACTTATTAGAGTGTACATGTAGTGTTTGTTTTTCCATTATTGGCATTCTGCATTTAGAACAGTGCTCCCCAGATCCATCTAAATTGCTGCACAAGGCATTAATTCATCCATTTTGTTCTTTTTTAAATTGTGTTATTTTGAATTAATATGAGGACACTTACAAGTAGGTTACATTGTTTGTCTTTATAAGCTAAAGTCCTGGCTGCAGTTGAACCCTTCACCCAGGTGGTACGCCGTCCTTTTTATGACTGAGTATACTCCATGGTATACATGTGCAACCTTTTGTGAATTGACTCATGAATTGATGGGCACTGGGTTGATCCCACATTTTTGCAATTGTGAATTGGGCTGCAACATTTTAGTATAGTTATAACTTCTTTTCCTTTAGGTAGGTATTCAGTAGTGGGATTGTGGGGTCAAATGGTAATTCTATATGTATTCTTCAAGGAATCTCCATACTTTTCCCCCAGAGGTTGTGCTAATCTGAAATCCTACCAACAGTGTGTAAGCATTCCTTTCTCATTGCATCCATACCAATATTAATCATTTTTGTATTTCTTTTTTTTTTTTTTTTTTTTGAGACAGAGCCTCAAGCTGTTGCCCCGGGTAGAGTGCTATGGCATCATAGCTCACAGCAATCTCCAACTCCTGGGCTCAAGCGATTCTCCTGCCTCCACCTGCCAAGTAGCTTGGACTACGGGTGTCTGCCACAACACAACAGGTGCTCTGCTATTTTTTTGGTTGCAGCCGTCATCATTGTTGTTTGGCAGGCCCAGGCTGGATTCAAACCCTCCAGCTCAGGTGTATGTGGCTGGCACCTTAGCCGCTTGAGCCACAGGCACCAAGCCTGCTGCCTGCTCACTCTTAATGGTTCCCCAAATGTGCTAGCAGGCTCCTGACCAGTCTTTGCTCTTCCTCTCTCACTGCTTAGAAAGTTCTTCCCTCATGTTACTCCACTTCTTACAAGTCTGCTCAAATGTCACCTTTTGAGGAAAGTCCTCCTGGTTTACCCTTTGAAAACTGCACATCCCCTCTGCTCCCTGATGGCTGACACTTCCTATTGCCTTTCCCACTTAATTGTTTTCCACAGCACATAACACCTTACTTATTTTGTTAATTGATTATTCTGATTTACCTCCTCTCACCTTCACTAGATATAACCTCCCTGAAGGCAAGTTTTTTGTACATTTGTTTCTCTGATTGATGCCCAGGGCTCAACACATAGGAAGTATTCTTACGAATATCTGATAAAAGAAATAAATATGTACTCACAGAAAATCTCTAGGTTCTGCATGGTGGCTCACGCCTGTAATCCTAGCACTCTGGCAGGCTAAGATGGGTGAATTGCTTGAGGTTAGGAATTTGAGAGCAGCCTGAGCAAGAGTGAACCCCCATATTTACTGAAAATAGAAAAATCAGTTGAAAACTATAGTGGGCACCTGTAGTCCCAGCTACTTGGGATGTTGAGGCATGAGGATTGCGTTAGCCCAAGAGTTTGAGGTTGCTGTGAGCTATGACACCTTGGCACTTTACCCAAGGTAACAGAGTGAGACTCTGTCTAAAAAAAAACAAAGAAAGAAAGAAAGAAAGACTCTAAAAACCATATTAATTGAAAAAAGGTGGATTATTGGGGCGGTGTCTGTGGCTCAGTAGCCCCATATACCAAGGGTGGTGGGTTCAAACCTGGCCCCAGCCAAATTGCAACAAAAAAAATCTGGACATTGTGGCAGGCACCTGTAGTCCCAGCTACTTGGGAGGCTGAGGCAAGAGAATCGCCTAAGCCCAGGAGTTGGAGGTTGCTGTGAGCAGTGACACCACGGCACTCTACCAAGGGCAATGAAGTGAGAATCTGTCTCTAAAAATATAAATAAGTAAAAAATAAAAGGGTAGATTACTAGATACTATGCATATCATCATATCACTTAGGTAAAAGAAATATATGTATGTGTTTGTGTGTTTTTATAAGGATAAATACCAGATTATTATGGAGAAGGGAAGAGGATGGGGTAATTAAAGTGATTACTTTTTTAATTACTTAAAAATTAATTTTTCCTAGGGCAGTGCATGTGACTCAAAGGAGTAGGGCGCTGGCCCCATATATCAGAGGTGGCGGGTTCAAATCCAGCCCTGGCCTCCCTCTCCCAAAAATTAATTTTTCCTTTGTATATTTCTGTATCATTAGGCAACTTTTAAATACATAAGAATTTATTACTTGTATAATAAAATAGGTAATTAGTGGATACCTCTTAATATTGAATATTAAAACAATAACAGTTCTGAAGGAAGGTCTTAATTTTTTAGCAGAGTAGCATATATTAGATTAATCCTCTTTAAAATAAAAATTATAAATTCTGTCCTAAATATTTTTTTAAAAAATGGCTTGAAGCTACTGGAGAAAACAGGCAGAACTTGAGGGGATTTAATTCTTAAAAGAAAGAAACCATGCTGGGTAAGATGCACGTTTCTATGGCTTCTCCTAGGGGAGCACTTCCCAGTTCTGATGGAACACTGGGATGGAGAGCAGACAGAAAGCGGCTGCCTGAGGAGTAGAGGACAGAAAGTGGAGCACCAGGGAACAAAGGAGGGAAAACCAGAAAGGAGATCGCAGCGCACCAAATCTATGCATACATTTCCTTCAAATCCTTGGCTAACCCCCAAACTACATGAGTAAAGAGATTCCAAAAAGATTTTGGGGAAAATAACAGCTAGAAGCTTGAAATTGCTGAGCAGAGACTTCAGTGCCTGCCCACTTCAGGGGAAACTGGAGCTTGAGATTCATGATGTTAGGGGAGCTTGGTAAACACTTCAGGCTTTGCATTGAAATCCCAGAGGGACCATGCCCAGGACCAAGTGATTCTTCCTAGGAATAAGGACAAAACACAAATAAGTGCATTCTAATAAAGCATAAAAACCAAGCCTCTGCCAGTTCCAGGTGATACACCAGTAATTTATCTGCCCACTAGAACAAAACTCAACTCTGTTCAAAGGAAGATAATAGACTCCAGAATCTCCTACAGTGCCTTATATCCAACAGCAATTTATTGCACATATGAAGAAATAGGAAAGTGTGACTCTCAGTTAAGAAAAAAATAAGATAATAGAAACATGGCTATCCCATGGTGGGGAGCAGACAAGATAACTGATAAATATGTTAAAGAATACACAGGAACAGATAAAAATAATGTGTTAAGAGATGAGGAATTTCACTAGCAGTATAAAAATGGTAAAAAAAGAATCACAACTCTGTGAATGTAAATTGAATTGTACATTTCAACTGGGTGAATTGTGTGGTATGTAAATTATATCTGAATAAAGCTGTTACATATTTTAAAAAACCTAAAGGAAATTCTTGAACTAAAAAATACAGTAACTGAAGTAAAAAACTCATTGGTGCTGTGCTCAGAGGCTCACGCCTATAGTTCCAGCTACTTGGGAGGCTGAGGTAGGAGGATCAGTTGAAACCAGGAACTCAAGTTCAGCCTGGGTAACATAGCAAGACCCCATCTCTGGATTTTTTTTTTTTTTTTTTTTTGAGACAGAGTCTCATTTTATTGCCCTGGGTAGAGTGCTGTGGCGTCATAGCTCACAGCACCCCCAAAGTCTTGGGCTCAAGTAATCCTCTTGCCTCAGCCTCCCGAGTAGCTAGGACTATAGGTGCCTGCCACAATGCTTGTCTATTTTTTAGAGATGGGGGTATCACTTTTTCTCAGGCTGGTGTTGAACTCCTGGGCTCAAACAATCCACTCACCTTGGCCTCCCAGAGTGCTAAGATTGTAGCCGTGCCACTGCTCCCGACCAAGACCCCATCTCTAAAATAAACCACTCACTGTATAAGATTAAAAGCTGATTGGGGCACAGTGGCTCAGGATTGCAATCTCAGCACTTTGGGATGCTGAGGTGGATGGATCACTCAAGTCCAGGAGTTTGAAACCAGCTTGGGCAAGACCTTACCTCTATATAAAAATTTTAAAGATTAGCTGGGCATAGTGGCATGTGCCTGTGGTCCTAGTTACTTGGGAGGCTAAGGCAGGAAGATCACTTGAGCATAGGAGCTTGAGGCTGCAATGAAATGTGATCATCCAGTGTGGTCCAGGAACATGATGAAGATGTCCATTCTTATCATTTGCATTCAACATTGCATTAGCCAGGACGGCTGGGCAGGAAAAAGAAACAAAAGGCATCAGGAGAGGAAAGAAAGAAGTAAAATTCCCTCTATTTGAAAATGAGATAATATTAAGTATTGTATATAGAAAATTTCAGGAATCCACTAAAAAACTATTAGAACTAATAAATGAGTAAAGTAAGTTTGCAAGATTCAAGATTATATATCAAGAAAATTAATTGTATTTCTGCATACTAGCAATGAACTCTAAAAATGAAATTAAGAAAACAATTTTATTTAAAATAGCATCAAAATGAATAAAATACTTAAGTATAAAATTAACCAATTATGTGTAAGACTTTTACACTGAAGACTAAAAGTTTCTTTCATTGAAAGAAATTAAAGGAGATCTAAATAAATGGAAAACATCTATTTTCATGGTTTGGAAGACTTAAATTGTTAAGATGGCAATACTCCCCAAATTTATCTACAGATTGAATGCAATTTTTATCAAAATTCCAATTACCTTTTTCACAGAAATTGGCAAGATAATCCTAAAATTCATAGGCTCTAGAACAGCTGATACAATCTTGAAAAGGAACAAATTGGAGGACTCCTTCCAATTCTAAAATGCACCACAATGCTACATTAATGAAGACAGTATGGCAGAAGAATAGTCACATCGATCAATAGAATAAAATTGAGAGTCTGTGGTTAACTGATTGTCAACAAGGATGCCAAGACCATGCAATGGTGGAAAGAACAGGCTTCAGCAGATGGTGATAGGACAACTGGATGTCCACATGCTAAGTAATGAATTTGGACCCCTTATTTATACCATATTCAAAAATAAGGCTAGGCATGGTGGCTCATGTCTGTAATCCCAGCACTCTGGGGGGCTGAGGTGGGACAATTGCCTGAGTTCAGAGTTAGAGACCAGCCTGAGCAAGAGCTAGACCTCCTCTCTAAAAAATAGCCAGGCATTGTGGTGGGTGCCTGTAGTCCCAGCTACTCATGAGGCTGAAACAAGAGAATCACTTGAGCCCAAGAATTTGAGGTTGCTATGAGCTCTGACACCAGGGAGCTCTACTGAGGGTGACAAAGTGAGACTCTATCTCAAAACAAAACAAAACAAACAAACAAACAAACTCAAAATATATTATAATATATATTGTAATATATATATTAAATATATATAAATATATTTTAGTGTAAGAGCTAAAAATGCAGAACCCTTGGAAGAAAATATAGGGCTAAATCTCTACAATGTGGGATTAGGTAATAGTTTCTTAGATATAACACTCAAAGCACAAGCAAACATACACACAAACAAAACCAGATAAATTGGACTTCATTAAAATTAAAAACTTTTCCAGCCTGAGCTAGAGTGAGACCCCTTCTTTGAAAATAGGCAGACATTGTGGTGGGCACCTATAGTCTCAGCTATTAGGGAGGCTGAGGCAAGAGGATGGCTTGAGTCCAGGAGTTTGAGGTTGCTGTGCGCTATGATGCCACAGCACTCTACCAAGGGTGACAAAGTGAGACTCTGTCTAAAAAAAAAGTAAAAAAATTAAAAACTTTTGTTTATGAAAGGATATCATCAAGAAAGTGACATGACAGAGCATAGAATGGGAGAAAATGTAATTCACATATCTGACTATGAACTAGTATCAAGAATATGTAAAGAACACTTGCAACTCACTAACAACAGAGATAAATAAACCAGTTTAAAAATGGGTGAAGGATCTGATAGATATTTCTCCAAAGAAGGTCTACATGTTACGAAAAAATGCCTGTATCATTAGTTATCAGGGAAATTCAGGACCACAATGAGATATCACTTCATACACACAAGAATAACTATAATAATGTAATGGACCCTCCATAGGTGACCACCTCTCTACATTGACAGTCTCCTAAGTTGACCTAATTTTCACAGACCAGACATGTATCCCATATATAGATTGGTACAGTAGATCTAATTCCTTATGTTGACCACCTCTGTATGTTGAACAGTGTGTTACAGTTCTTTGGGTGGTCAATTTACAGGAGTTCTACTGTAGTTTTAAAAGGTCAACAACAAATGTTGGTGCAGATGTGGGGAAATTGTAGCCTCATGCAATGCTGAGGGAAATGTAAAATTTCATCAACATTGTATGATTCTGTGAAAAAAATTGGCATTTCATTTAAAAGTTAAACATAGGATGACTTCATGATCTAGTAATTTCACTCTGGGGTATATTCCCAAGAGAAATGAAAACATATGTCCACATAAAACTTACATTAAAAAATGTAAATTAAAATGTAATAATTAAATGTAAATTAAAATGTAAATAATTAAATGTAAATTAAAATGTAAAAATGTAAATGTACATTAAAAAAAACCCTTATACATTAAATATCAATAGCATCATTGTTTATAACAGTCAAAAGATGGAAACAGCCCAAATGTTCACTAATTAAAGAATGAATAAACAAATTGTGATATATTCATAGAATGGAACATTATTTAGGCATAAAAGGAGTAAAGAACTAATTCATGTTATAACATAAATGAAACTTGAAAAATTATAACTGAAAGAAGCCAGACACAAAAAGTCAAATATTTTATGATTTATTTTGTATGAAATGTCCCAAATAGGCAAATCCCTAGCAACAGAGATTAGACTAGTTGCCCAGGGATGGGAGACAGGGAGAATAAGAACTGCCTGTTAATAGCTATTGGGTTTCTTATTAAGGTGATAAAAATGCTCTCGTATTAGATAGTGATGATAGTTGCGCAACTTTGTGATCTGTCTATGATCATCCCTTTGAGGATACAGGGAGCCAGCAAAGGACTTCTGGACCCCAGGAGGAGGACAAAAACAGTGGAAAACGGGCAAGTGGCTGCATGTGTTCGAAGGACCTAATCACACCGGCAACCGTGAATATAAGCAG
>CAUYPK010125951.1:0-13252 GCA_963574355.1 Loris lydekkerianus
TACAATAACTAAGAAAATGCCATGAAGGCTACATTGAACAGTTTGATGAGAATATTTCAGATTGTATATGAAACCAGCACATTGTACCCCTTGATTGCACTAATGTACACAGCTATGATTTAACAATAAAAAATAATAATAATTTTTAAAAAGGGCAGGAACTTGAACACTATGTCATAATCAGAGGGAGTAGTGGAATAGAAAACTAATGAGTTATAGGAAATATATTGAGGAAGTTGTTATTTGCCATGTTAAGGCATTGTGATGATATTTTATAGACCCATAGTTCTCAACTTTGGGCTGAGAAATTTATCCAGTATAGGTATTGATAACCTTGTGTCAAACAATCCTTGTCTTATCCCACATCTCATGCCCATCTATCTTCAATTACTGTTAACTGTTTAATTTATGGTTAAGAAATGAAATGCAGAAAGAATGATTTTTTTTTTTTTTGTTTTGAATGCAAGTATTAAAATTAAAATATACAGGATTAGTTTCATACAATTAAAGTACGATGGTGAGTTTCAGTATATATTTAATCTCCTATTTTGACTCAAAAGTCTCTGGTATCATTCTTCATTCACAAGTTAGTATCATTTTTTACATAATGTCACTTTCCTGTCAACAACTGTTCAATGTTTCCTCATGTTATAACATTTACTCATGACTTATAATACCCCTACAATAGTTGTCTCTATACCTTTCTTTATAAATGGTTCTTATACATAAATATTATAGGCTCAAGAATTTATCTACTATATCAGTCTTCCTTCTGTTTATTAAAACAGACTTTGCCATCCAGATATTTTATTTTGTTATTCTAAAAATGTCCATTCCTCAGATTTTCATGTGACTACTGATTATTCAGAGAGATTTCAATTGATTGCTCTGTTAAATGCAGTAATGACTACATCATTTTCTATCAGGTTATATGATTATGAGATTTTCTCAGTGCTTTCAAGTATATGAAATTATTTACTTTTAGCTCTTTAAACTAGAAGTCATATACTTTGCTGTAATTAGCAGACCACTGGAATATAATTTTGAATAAATTAGTGACTGATACATATAAACAAAGATTTAGAGAGTAAAGGTTATATATGAATGCAGTAGTTCCTAAATTTAAAAAAGCTTATATTTTTTATTTCTGACTCAATCTCAGATTAAAGAGAGTCTGCATTATTTATTTATTTAATAGAAATTCACCTGTTACAAATGATTTGGGATAAATCAAGATGTCAACAAAAATAGAAATTAAAAGTAAAAATAATTTTTTAGAAAGTATCATAAATATGTGGAAGATAATTTATACAGGGGAAAAAACCATAGATTTGAGTCAATTAAAAAATGACTTTTAGTCCTCAATTCTGGTTAACAAGGGAGATAATTGTATTATTGAAAGACACTGGCAAAATCATGAGGGGACATGTTTGTATGAGGAAAAGCATTTAGTATCAAACACATTGAGTGTGATGTTTCAGTGGGACACGCTGGTGGAAATGCCTGCTCTGCAGCTGAAAACATGCCCTTACAGGTTGAGAACAGAGGTTTGGTGCTACAGATCTGGAAATCTTCCTCACAGAGGTGATAAATGAAACTGTGGTAGCTCATCAGATTATGTAGAGCAGCAGCCCCCAACACTTTTGGCACAAGGGACAGTTTCATGGAAGACAATTTTTTCATGGAGAGAGGATGGTTTTGACAAGAGTTTGAAAGCAATTGATTTGTTATGTTCTCTATTCAGTCAAATCTCTCTGCTAATGAAAATCTTTATTTATAATCACTCCCCAGTGTTAGCAACACCATCTCAGCTCTACTTCAGATCATCAGGCATCAGATTCTCATAGGGAGCCTGCAACCTAGATCCTTCACATGTGCAGTTTACAGTAGGGGTCATGCTCCTGTGAGAATATAAAGCCATCTGATCTGACAGAAGATGGAGCTCAGCTGGTGAAGAGAGTGATGGGGAATGGCTGTAAATACAGATGAAGCTTTTCTTACTCACCTGCTGGTCACTTCCTGCTGTGTGACCTGGTTCCTAATAAGCCACAGACCTATTCTGGTCCACAGCCACAACATTGGGGACCACAAATGAAGAGAATTTTATTTTTACTCTTCCTTAACAGTCACAGAAATCATCCTCTGGAAAGTTTTTCTATGAGAATTTATAGGCTTTTCATATGTGTCAATGAAAAAGGCTTTCATTTGAAATGTGAAATTGTGGTCCTATAGACACTGACATTGGTTAGTGATTTTCCCCCCTGATATCTCATGAGCATTTTGCCTGTGATATACATTAAATGAACCTATCACTTTGGGTTTTAAGAATGTGGAATACTGGGCAGTGCCTGTGGCTCAAGGAGTAGGGGGCTGGCCCCATATGCCAGAGGTGGCAGGTTCAAACCCGGACCTGGCCAAAAAAAATGTGGAATACAGCATGCTAAGCTGTACCATTTTAATGGTAAACCTAATGCTTTCTTTAATCAACTATTTTCTATTTTTTTGTGAGAAGCAAATCTAGCATGAAACAGGTCAATTTTCAATAGAGAAGAGACTTCTATCCATCAAGGTTTCTTATTACCTGCACTACGAGTCTTTCAAACAATGTGTTTGGAAGCTGGTTCAAGAAAGCAACTCCTTAGGATATGGCCATGCATCGGATTATCCTGGTGTCTTGCCATGAGAGATTTTTTTCACTTCTCCTAAGCTCTGTTGTGGATTTCAAACATAAAGTTATTTGGAAGAAATGAGAAAAGAAAAAAACCAATAGAACACAAGTTTTTGAAATGAAATAAGGGAAGCATTAAAGCTCTGTTGTTTGGTTTAATCAAAATTATAATGAACAGAATTTTCCTATTTGTTTTGGTGGTATTTTGTATTAACTGTCCATTCTAGCTGTTATCTGTATTATTTCCAAATGCTGATGTAAGTTGGTCTTTAGACATCTGGATTTTGTTATCTATGACATTTCTTCCACATGACCTTTAAAATACTGCTCTCTAAAAAAGTAGGTGCTCTTTTGGCTACTATCCATAATCACTTCATAGGATAAACAGACCTGAGCCATTTAAATTTCCCCTCCAAATCCCAATTTACAACCTGTTAGATTATTTTGCTGTGGGTATTTTAAATCATTGAAATTACTTTAGTACTTAGGAACACAGCTGAAAGTTTAAATTAGGCTTTTATTTGCATAGAGGAAAATGTTGCTTTCATTATTTTGTAGGTATAAACCATCTTTGATGTTTCAGATATTTAAAAGAATATTATTTTAAAAATAGATATAATTCACTAGATATACTTTATTTAGACTTTTCAAGGGATTTTTTTCCTAATATATCACACTAAGGAATAAAAGAATTTTGACAAGTACAACATGAAAAACAGATTGTTATTATGGATTTTAAAAAATGGCTGTAAGAAAATACATGTAAGTTATATTGGCTGGGTGCAGTGGTTCATGCCTGTAATCCTAGCACTCTTGGAGGCTGATGTGGGTGGATTGTTTTAGCTCACGAGTTTAAGACCATCCTGAGCAAAAAGTGAGACCCTGTCTTTACTAAAAAATAAAAATAAACTGAGGCAAGAGGATCGCTTGAGCCCATGAGTTGGAGGTTCCTGTGAGCTAAGACACCATGGACCTCTACCCAGGGTGACAGCTTGAGGCCCTGTCTCAAAAAAAAAAAAAAAAATATATATATATATATATATATATGTATATAGTTAATATTTTGCCACAAATGTTGAAGGAACTTAAAAATCTGCTGAGGAAAAGTAGGGCTACTAGAACTGCCACCTTGACACTCTGCTCTGCTTACTGAGAGTGGAATCTGATTTTGGTTAACCAAAAAATAATGTAAAAATGTCAGAGTATAGTTTTTCAAAGGATAATAAATGAAGAAACAAAATATGGCACTTAAAAAAAATAAACATTATATTTTGAGATGATTACAGCTTTGGAAAAGAAATTAGATAATCTGTGTATGATATATACACATCCAAGGATTCAAAAGTGTGATAAATAATTAACTAGAAATTATGTTCAGCAGCACTCAGGCATTCAGATAAACCTCAACATTGATACAGATACGGTATATGATGAAGGCAGTGGTCCTGTATGACCTATTAAAATTGGTAGAATCTAATTATGAATCTAATTATGTCTTTTTGATTGAGATCTTAAAAAGGCTTCTTAGTTCTTTCTTTAATCCTGTAGAAAACTTTTATTATCATGTTTCCCTTCCTATGGAATGGTCTACTGTCATAGTGGGATGGTCAATGAAAGCAACCACCATAGGTTTATTATCATAGGTTTCCCTTCTTATGAATGGTCTACTGGTCTACTGTCATTGGTCACTTTCATTGACCATCCCAATACAACTTTCTCCCCTAGACTCTGAATCTTGAACAGGCTGGCACACTGGGATAGAAAATATGGCCAGAAATCAGGCATCTCAGTTGTGACTCATTAATAAAATCACTAGTCAACTCCTGTTGTTCAGGTTCCTCAGAAGTGTCCTAACTCTAGACCGGCTTACGACCTGGTGTTTCAGCAGCTCCTGTGAATCTCTAGCACTAGAATAGCCTTCTGATAAATTCCCTTTTCGCATAAATTGCACAAAGTTGTTCTCTCTGGGTTGCAACCAAAGATTCATATTTATCAATATCTCTTTAATAATTATATGTACTTTTCCTAAATATCTAAGTGATATGTCTCAGTGAGAGAATTTGGAAAGGCATGAAAAATATAAGAATATAAAAATACTCTGAAATTTTATCAGTCAGAATAAGCCCTGCTATTTTCATATTTTGCCTTATGTTTTTATATACAAATGTATGTGTAGAAGTATACTAAAGAAAATTGGGATTGTAGTTTATGTGTTATTTTCTATTTCCTATTCTTACCATTTAGTTTAAATTATAGGAATTTTCCAAAGAGCTATTCTTAAAATTTTCCTTATATTTCATTTCTTGAAGATAATTAAATTTTCTAAAATATACCAAAGGAGACTTTTAGAGATACAAATAGAATTCTTTGGAATTTCTTATGTGGAAATAACATTTAGCTTTGATATGGGCTGAATGGTGTCCTCCCTAACCTGCCTTATTACTCCCACCTCCAATGCTACAAATGTGACTGTATTTGGAAAGAGGGCTTTTAAAAGAGGTGATTACGTTTAAAGGATATTGATCAACCATCAGGGCGAACTCCTATGCAATATGACAATTGTCCTTATAAGAAGAGAAATTTTGGGTACACAAAAGACACTTGGGTTATATACACACAGGGGAAAGAGCATGTGAGGATACAGGAAGCTGGGAACCATTTGTAAGCCAAAGAGACCTTAGGAGAAACCAAGCCCCCCAATCTCTTGATCTTAGCCTCCAGAATTTTTTTTTTTTCACAAAACAATAAATTTCTGTTGTTTATGAAACCTAGTCTATGATACTTTGTTATGACAGCCCCAGCAAAGTAATACAGATTTTGGTACTAAGAAGTGTGTGTGTGGGCGGGGGTAGGGGTGGGTGGTGGGTGGGTGTGGCTGTAATAAATACCTAAAAATGGGGAAATGATTTTGGAACTGGGTAACAGACAGAAGTTGGAAAAGTTTTTGAGAGGCATGTTAGAAAAAGCCTAGATTACCTTGCAGAGACTGCTAGAAGAAATATGAATGCAAAGGAGCCTGTGGTGAGTCTAGGATGCAAATGAGGTACATGGTATTGGACACTGGAAGAAGGACAATTGTTGTTATAGACTGGCAGAGAACTTGGCTGAATTGTGTTCTAGTGTTTTGTGGAAGTTAGAAATTGTAAGTGGTGAACTAGGATATTTAGCTAAGTGGATTTGTAAACAAAATATTGAAGGTATGAAGTAGCGGGGGTATTGGTGTCTTCTTACTGCTTATAGTAAATACGAGAGAAATTGGAAAGTTTTCAGCCTGTTCACACTGAAAGAAATAAGAAAGTGTATTCTGGAGAAGACACCAAGAATGTGGTAGGGTAGTCACTTGATAAAAAGATGAGAGGTGTAGCTCCTGGGCAATCTATTCCCCATGAGGAAGAGAGATGGGGTTATACCAACAAAAATACAACCAGCTTGGGCCAAAGAGTACAGAATTGGAACAAAATAAAGAAAAGTGATTGGGGTTGTTGGATTCTACAGGGTGGAATAATAGAGCTAGCAAACTAATATAACATTTGTGTGTAAATACGTTCCTGTTAATGGACTTCTTGCACCTAGAAATAGTAAGCAACCTAAAAAAAATATGTGATATTTCATGTGTGGTCCAGGCACAATGCCTTCTAATCTGCTTCAACTTTCATATTGCTTATATTTTATAATGGCCATCCTATCCTCAAACCATGTGAAAAGTCTGCTTCACCTTCCTGTTTAAATCATCATGTGTTGCTAAAGTTATCTTTTCTATGGTTCTTATAACTGAACTCCCTTTTCAACACAGCAGTCACACAGTACCTTTGACAATCAATACTTCTCAACTAAAATAATGTCACAGCTTTGAAAGGTTCTCGGAGACAATCCTTTCCGTGTCTTTTTAAATTAAAAGAAAATTTCCTGTTGGAAATCAATAAGGCAAGAGGAAGGAGGAGGAATAAAGAGTAAAAACCTGCCTGAAAGGTTTAAGGAACACTATTGGGGTGATATATCTAAGACATTAGAAAAGCTATCTGTGTAACAAAAGCATGTGTACTTCCTCAATATTATATTTTGACATTTAAAAAAGGAACATTTTTCCAAAGTATAATTGTAAATATATTGTTATTGTATACAGGACTATATGCATTTTTGTTTAATTATTCTTTTAAATTAAAGCATCAATTAGAGCATTTTAGAGAAAACCTGAAACATAAAAAATTTTTTTAAATAGGCACTACCATCCTCACAATATAAAAACAGTTAAACAGTAATATTATTTTATGAAATTTCCCCCCCAATTTTATTTTCTGCTTACATAATTGTGATCATAGTAATATAGTTGTGTATAATATCCCTATATTTAAAATACAATTGTCTATAAAAACAATACAAAGGCTAGGAAAAAAATTTTTTAAATGTTGAAGAAAACTATGAAGAAGAACAGACACTAAGAATTCTGCAAAGATAAATGAATAATATTAATATAATTTTAAAACATTATCATGCCTTACTCTCACTTTTTTCAAATTTGAAGTCATGAATGTAAATAGGAACTAAAGTTACACAGCTTTTAGATTAATAAATATAAGAAAATTTATTAATAAATTATATTACCATTTAATTTTTTTCAGCTATTACCCACTAAACAGCAAAACAAAGGCACAAACACACACTGAGGAAGCTTATGATTTTTCAAATGTACTGAAAATCATTACTGAGTTTCTTATCCATAACAATGGCCATTGCTTTCCCCTTCAAACTTTTTTCTTCTTCAGAAGAGTAAAGGAATCTGAGCATGGAGCACAGAAATAAGAAAAGAATACACTGAAAAGGTAGGAAGAAGAATTTCACAGCCTCTGAGTCACCACTCTCCCAAATCTTGGCAGCACAGTGTAGAGAGACACCATTTGTGTGTGGGAGAAGTGTGAAATACAGACCCAACATCACCGCAGGCCTCAGCCTCAGGCCTGCCCTGCACTGGGCCACCTCTTGTACACAGGCTCTAGGACAGTCCCCAGGATATTAGGATCCAGGCTCACCCCACCTCCCTACATCCACCTCAATCAAATTACACAGAGTGACTAAATACATCTATTTGTGTCTAAGCCCAAATTTTATTTTTCTTCTAAGGATGGTAATGGTAGTCATATGGGGTTAGACAGAAATGAGAACACAGAAATACACGCAAACCCACATGGATGTGGAACCATCATGGATTATTATGTATTTATAAACATTTTAGTTAAAGGGGATTTTGGAAATAAGTAGCTTTATATTTCAACAGCATGTATTAAGTAACATTAAACAAAGAATTCGTGTATGTCTCTTTCTTTTTGTTAGATTCTAAGTTCCCTGCAGTCCTCAGACACATATTTTAGACATAACACCTTGTGCATCACAAGGCCCTTAGTGAAGGAATGCTTCTTAAAACATTATGCCTTACACTAAGAGAGGTATTTTATAAATACAAAACTTTATTTAAAGAGAATTTCAATTTATTTTATGTTTTTGGATAGACATACACATGTATATGTGTAGGTACATGTGTGTATACATATGTGCATATACTCTATATTTACATATATGTAAAACAAAACATCTGTCTAGGCAAATAGTATAGATGCCAATTTCCTCTACTATACTGCTAATTTCTCGAGAGAACATTGCCAGCAGTATTTTTGAAGTGATACTTCCAGTAGAACATAGAGAATTCTGTATTTCTTCATCATAGATTGTGTTTTTTAATAGAATTTTTTAATCCAGAAAATGCTAGTTTTGCTTTTTCATTTATACTTAGCATTTTCATAATTATTCATAAATACAGAAAAGGAACGTAAAAAAACATTTTATACATTGTCATTCTTTGAGTATTTTTAATTCATAGAATAGGGACAGACCACGGTCACATAGCCCATCATCTGCTCTGTATTTATTTATTTCCAAAACAGATGCACACCTCCACCCAGTAGTCCTCTCTTAGTATTTAAGAAGGTAAAGGAACATTGCCCCATTCTGGCTACTATGAAGATAAAAGTCTTGCAAAGCAGAGCTCAAGGTGGCTGTTTAGCAAGGTAGCCAAACCAGTTCTGAATACAGGATATTTTCTTTTCCTTTTTCTCTATGCCATCTGTTGCTTCATTTGCCTTTGGTTAGGACATTTGCTCTGCCTTTGCCAAGCTACTGTCAGTTTTAATATAAATCAGAGGATGGAGGGTGTGGTTACATAAATGCTCAGGACTCCCATAGTGGCAGCTACCCATGACACGGTCCCTTCACAGGTGAGTCTGCACTGGAGAATAAATGGGTTATTGTGTCTTGGCACCCACAGCAACATCCTTGACCTGCCAAGTCAAAAATCTCACTGGGTAATTAAGGGATTCTCATAATGCTCCTTAAGTCCCTTCTTTGGCAGATGTCATACAGGCTATGCCATTTTGCATGGCAGAAAATGGAAAAATAGAAAAAATGTAGGTAATCCAGAAGCAGTAATAGCAGGTGGACTCTGTCAGCTAGAGAAGAAGATGAAGAAGATGACCGAATCATCAGTTAAGAAGTTGATTTAAGGGGAGGAGACAAGATGGCTGACTGAAGCCAGCTTTCTACAGAGACTCCCATCCAGAAGGAGAGTTAAAGGACAAAAATTTAGCAAGTAACCTGGTGGACTTGAGCTTCACTGAGAGAGAAGGTTGAGGAACACACGTCAACCCTGCTGAGGCGAGCTGCGACCACAAGAATACAAACAAAAGGTACAAAATCCATCACCAAGCGGACGGGAGTCCCCTCCCCCATGAGAATAGCTTGGAGTCCCCACAAACAATTGGGCAGAGTTCAAAAGTCCTCCGACTACACTTCATGGGAGAGACCCTCTAAAAACTGGACCTACTTCCCCTACTAGGATGCCACGGCATTCTCCTGCCAGGCATAAAACTGTATAAAACTGTGTATATTCTCTACCTGAAACTCTCAGCTCCCAGCACTCCCCTCCACTCTCACTCTGAGGTCTGGAGAGCTGTCCCTCAGGAGTTCAGTTTCTTGGGTGATTTCTCGAGGGGTATGGACAGTGCCTAGACTGCAGCTGGACAGCGCTGACTCTGGGGCACGGAAGTGAGGAGAGGACAGTCAGATGAGACGGAACCACACCGGAGTGGCAGTTCCCTGAGGCACAGTGTGGCAGCCATCTTTTGGCGACAATATGGCCAGGCATAAAACTGTGTAAAACTGTATATATTCCCTACCTGCAACCCTGAGCTCCCAGCACTCCCATCCACTCTCACTCCAAGGTCTGGAGTCCTGTTCCCCAGGAATCTAGACTCTTGGGTGATTTCTCGAGGGGTGTGGACAGTGCCTGGGCTGCAGCCAGTAAGTGCTGGCTCTGGGGCGTGGGAGCAAGGAGAGGATGGCTGGCTGAGAGGGAACCACACCAGAGTGGCCATTCCCTGAGACACAATGTGGCAGCCATCTTTTGGCAACAATACAGCCAGGCATAAAACTGTGTACAACTGTATATATTCTCTACCTGCAACCCTGAGCTCCCAGCACTCCCCTCCACTCTCACTCTGAGATCTGGAGGCCTGTCCCCCGGAGTCCAGACTCTTGGGTGATTGCTCGAGGGGTGTGAGCTGCAGCCAGTAAGTGTTGGCTCTGGGGCATGGGAACGAGGAGAGGATGGTCGGCTGAAAGGGAACCACACAAAAGCATTGGCTCCCTAAGACATAAAACACCAGCTCTCTTTTAGCAACAATATGGCTCAGCCCTGGATATTCTGAAGCCACACCTCCTGTCTCCCTGGGCAACCAGAGACTGTGAGTAAAGGATTTGCCTGAGGCAGCACTGGCTTGCAAACTGGGGAGACTCCCAGGGTGGGGCTGACCCAGAGGACCACTTTTTCTGAGCCTTAGATGCACCTGGTCCTCAGGGGATCGTCAGCCTATAGACAAAGGAAGATAGCAGGACAGAACTGACAGCTAACCAAATACAAACCTGCAGAAGCAAAGACAAGCTGATTTGGAACTCAAACCAGCTTCTCTTCTCCAGGGGAACCACAAACTTGTTCTGTTGTATTCTGTCAGTAGCATTAATCAGTGGCGGGACTGGACTTGAGTGAACACCCCCCAACCTTCATCAAGCGCCAGAGACTGACAGGCCTCACCTCCTCCTGCTAGAGAGAGGCAGAGCACAGCGGCCTGGCAGACTTCCTTGTGATTCAGGCAGGTGCAAACTTCAGGAGTATTGGTTCACTACAGGCAACTGGGTCAGCCAAATGTAAGGCTATCAGTGACTGGGTGTGACAGTGGTGCATAGTGGGGAAGGAGGCATCAAACTTCCCAGACTGATCAATTCGCTAAGTGGCTCCTTCTGACTTCACGCAGCACTGGAGAAAGCCACATCAGAGTAGTCACCACACCCCTGTGATCCAGTTCCCAGAGACCTCTTAAACTCTTTCACCTGAGACAGGTGCAGACTGAGACAATTATTTTGGACCTTTTGAACTGAGTCAATCGCCTGAGGACAAATCAGGTGGTTCCCTGGGTGCAGGGTTGTAGGAAGGTTTGATTTCCCCTTTCCAATTGTTGCCTGTGGTGGGCAGTGTGACTTAATTGTTGATATTCCTCTACAGCTGAGACTTCAATCCAGAGTATCTGTTTCACTAGGGTCGAACAGAAACCAGCTGAAAACAAGACAGACCACTTAGCCCCACCACACCAGACAGGGCCCCAGTTTCTCAGGCCACAACACTGTACAGGCCCTTGACAAAGCCCCAGGGGAGAAATCAAAGGAACTAAAACAACCGTGGGGCAGAATCAGTGGAAAAACTCTGGTAACATGAATAATCAGAATAGATCAACCCCCAATGAAAGATATGGCAGATGTAATTAAAGATCCCATTCATAAACAACTGGCTGAGATGTCAGAAATCGAATTCAGAATTTGGATTGCAAAGAAGATTAATAAAGTGGAGGAAAATTTGGAATTAAAACTTCAAGCAGCAATTCAAAAGTCGGAATTAGGAATTCGAGGAGAAATTCAAAAGTTGTCTCAAGAATTCAATGAATTTAAAGACAAAACCACCAAAGACTTAGACACATTGAAGCAAGAATTTTCAGCCCTCAAAGATCTGAAAAATACAGTAGAATCCCTCAGTAACAGAGTGGAGCAAGCAGAAGAAAGGATTTCTGACATTGAAGACAAAGCCTTTGAATGCTCCCAAACTCTCAAAGAAGAAGAGAAATGGAGAGCAAAAATGGATCATTCTCTCAGAGACCTCTGGGATAATTTGAACAAGGCTAATATTGGACTCATTGGAGTCCTTGAAACTGATAAATTCACCTCGCTAGGCACAGAGGCCCTTCTCCATGAAATTATGAAAGAGAATTTTTCAGACATGCCTAGAGATTCTGAAATTAAGATAGCAGACAGTTTCAGATCCCCAGCATGACTCAATCCCAATAAGACATCCCCCAGGCATATCACAATCAACTTCACTGAAGTTGATATGAAGGAGAAAATTCTTAAAGCAGCCAGATGAAAGAAAGCCATTACCTAAAAAGGGAAGAATATTAGAATGACTGCAGATCTCTCTGCTGAAACTTTTCAAGCCAGAAGAGGGTGGTCATTGACTTTTCATCTCCTAAAACAAAACAACTTTCAACCCCAGATCCTGTATCCAGCTAAACTGAGTTTCTTTTATGATGGAGAAATTAAATACTTTAATGACATTCATATGTTGAAGAAATTTGCCATAACCAAACCTGCTCTTCAGAACATTCTCAGACCTATCCTCCATCATGACCAACCCAATCCTCCACCACAAAGGTAAACTCAGTCAGACACTTTTTATCAAACTCCAACTTCCACACTGGTGAAAGGATTAAAAATGTACACTAGATTTTTGAAAAATCCGATATCCAAAATTTTATCAGACTTATCAATATTCTCCATTAATGTGAACAGCTTAAACTGTCCTCTAAAGAGGCATAGGTTAGCTGACTGTATACAAAAACTCAGGCCAGATATTTGTTGCATACAAGAATCACATCTTAACTTAAAAGACAAATATAGACTCAGGGTAAAAAGATGGTCATCCATATTTCAGGCAAATGGTAATCAGAAAAAAACAGGTGTTTCAATTTTATTTGCAGATATAATAGGCTTTAAACCAACAAAAGTAAAAAAGGATCAGAATGGTCAATTCATATTTGTTAAGGGTAATACTCAATATGATGAGATTTTAATTATTAATATCTATGCACCTTAATTTATAAGAGAAACTGTAACAGACATGAGTAACTGGATTTCCTCCAGCTCCATAATAGTCAGAGATTTCAGCACTCCCTTGGCAGGGTTGAATCAATCCTCCAATAAGAAGCTGAGCAAAGAAATCTTAGATTTAAACCTAAGCATCCAACATTTGAATTTAGCAAACATATACAGAACATTTCATCCCAACAAAATTGAATACACATTCTTCTCATCAGCCCATGGAACATACTCCAAAATCGACCACATCTTAGGTCACAAGTCAAATCTCAGTAAATTTAAAGGAATAGAAATTATTCTTTGCATCTTCTCGGACCACCATGGAATAAAAGTTGAGCT
>CAUYPK010125955.1:0-15476 GCA_963574355.1 Loris lydekkerianus
TTTTTTAATAGAGACAGAGTCTCACTTTATGGTCCTTTGCTAGAGTGCCGTGACATCACACAGCTCACAGCAACCTCCAGCTCCTGGGCTTAAGCGATTCTCTTGCCTCAGCCTCCCGAGTAGCTGGGACTACAGGCGCCCACCACAACACCCAGCTATTTTTTTGTTGCAGTTTGGCCAGGGCTGGGTTTGAACCCGCCACCTTCGGCATATGGGGCCGGCGCCCTACTCCCTGAGCCACAGGCACCGCCCACCCCTGAGTGTTTCTTATGTGGAACTATAGCTTCTTTTCAACAAACAAACCAGCAGGAAATAGAAATTATGTAAGTAAATAATTTTCATTATCTGCTTCACTGACTTGATAAATAGGTACGTGGTCTATTTTAATTATTTTTCATAATGTTCAACTAAAAAGTGCTTGCTGCTGTTACTTCATTTTGCAGGTATCATTGGAGGGGGTCTGTAATTGTACTTTAGTAGGTGATTTGTGTTGTTGAAATTCGTTTTGCTGTTGAGACCCTGGTGACATGGAGTTTTGTGCTGACTTTCTGTAGGTGTTTTCACAGTCCTGTGTTTGGTATGGAGAATGTGGGATTGCATCTGGGGATAAAAGGTACAATTGCAAATATTCTGGCCCACCAAAACCATTGCCGAAGGATGGGTATGACTTAGTGCAGGTAAGTTCATTATCTTGTGCAATGGGAACACATAATGCTGATTATAAGAACCCTTGTAATTGTGCCTTACTTGTTATTGCAGGGTGGAGGTAAGACTAAGAGGCTTAAATCTTATCCCAAACTCTAACCTGTAGCACACAGTGGCAGGGAAGATAACTCCCAGAGGCTTAGTTTTTTGAGAGCTGGCTTGGTACCTCTCAAAGTTTCCCAGTCATGGGTTACTTATTAGAGACTGACCTTGGTACCTCAAATGCTGCTTTTAGAAGCTGCTGCGAGATATATTAGAAGTTTGCTTTTTTTAGTTCCTAGAGTTTAGGACTTGAATGGACTCTACAGCTAAGTGGCTGCAGTGACTTCCTGATCCCCTGTTCAGTTTAGTGTCTCCTCTCTGTTCCCTGAGAGCCTGCAAATCTTAGCTGCTTCCAGGATTCTGCTTTCTGTTGTCTTTTTTATTGGTCTTGTTACACGGGGATATTGGAAAAGAACTGGAAAAATCACGGTGAAAAGACTGGTTGTAGAGGCTTACGTAATTGAAAATGAAGTTGACATGATAGCAGAATTCCTAGGCTCACTTGCTTCTTCCATTAGAATTATTAAAGGCTTTGACTTTCCCTGAAATGACTAATTAAAACAGTAAACAATGTTTTGGTTGAATTAAAAAAAAAAAAAAGTCCTGTAAGGTAAAATGATTGTTGACAGAGTAGAATGAACTTCCAAATAAAAAATTAGAAGCATCTCTGCTACCTGTACTTGTGAATCTCTAATTTATAAATAGTACATCTGACAGCCTTTAAAGAATTCTGCAAAAACTGTGCAAATGCAGTGTGCCATACGCTCAAATACCTGAGAAGCATTCCGTGAATGAAGTTGTCTCATTTCATGGAGGAATGTGGTCCTATAACTGTGCTAGTCCAATGTCTGTGCTCTCTCACCGAAAGGAACTGTGTCCGGGATTCTTCTTTGACAATGTCAGTCTCTGTTGTGATGTTCAGCAGCTTCGGACACTGAAAGACAGCCTGCAGCTGCCTCTCCAGTTTCTATCCAGGTATACTGACTGCCGGGCACACAGAACAAAGGGGTTTTAGGTACTTGGTAGCGAGCGGTGTTCACATTTCCTTTTAAACGTTAATTTTTTGTTTTGTTCTGAGAAAGTACACTTACAACTTGTCAGAAATAAAGAAAATAATCAGATTTGGTTCTCCTCCCAGTTGCGTTCAGAGTTGAGACTTGGTTTCCTTGGATGTGTCTGCTCTGCACTGAGGACAAGGTCCCTTCTGTGCTCTGTGTTGAGGAAAGGTTCCTGGTGGGCCTGCCCAGGTCCCTGGCCTGAGACTCATCGTGCAGTCCTCACCTGCCCCTCCTCACCACCTCTCCTTTGTGCATGGTTGTTTCATTCTCTAATGAAACAATGTGCAAGGGTCAGTTCCTAACTGGGGCTGGCCTTGGGTAGCTGTTTAATAAGCTTGTTTGGCTGTAGTTGGGGGATTTTGTCCAATTCGATTTTCTGGTGTCTGTGACCCCAGGCAGTGAAGAAGCCCTGCTTAATAGAGCTCTAGGCCTGCTCAGCAATTCTCAAATGTGCTGGGGGTGTTCATTAGAACAGTGAATTGTGGTATCTTTCCAAATTTTCAGGCTTCAGCACACTGATAGAGATGTACGGGAAGTAAATATAAAAAGGAGGAAATATGGAAATGTGGCTTGGTGCCTATAGCTCAGCGGCTAGAGCTCTAGCCACATACACCAGAGCTGGTGAGTTCGAATCCAGCCAGGCCTGCCAAACAACAATGAGAACTAGAACCAAAATATAGCTGGGCATTGTGGTGGGCACCTGTAGTCCCAGCTACTTGGGAGGCTGAGGCAAGAAAACCGCTTAAGCCCAAGAGTTTGAGGTTGCCGTGAGCTGTGACGCCACGGCACTCTACCCAGGGCAACATAGTGAGACTCTTGTCTCAAAAAAAAGTGGGGGGGTGGGGGTCGCGGGGAAGTAGAGTGTGGAAAACTAGTACTGAATTGCTTTTTCAGGACAACATGCAGTATAATAAAAACCAAAGTAAGAATCTAATTGGGCCATTATGTCCTGTGAAGGGCTGGCAGGCATTAGTGGAGCCAGATTGGAGGCTTAGTCTAAACACATTTGTTTAGCATCTACTATAGGTGAGGCATCATGGACATCCACATCAAAATAGCCAGGTTTCCCCCCTTTTACCAGAGGTACCACAGCTTGATTTAGAAAGTGAATAAGAGAAATAGGCTGATTGATACGTGGAATAATGTACAGCTGTCAAAACCGATGATTGTGGAGATTAAATGTAGTAAGGTGGAAAGAGTTTGAAAACTGGATGCGCCCCAAGAGTGATTCCTATTATAGAACCAGCTTTACTGGTTTTGTCACAGTAAAGCTCAGGTCTCCTGAAAGAGAGTCCATGTGTGTCTGTCTTCTTCACTAGAACAGAGGCCCTTGGAGGCCTGGGACATCCCCTCCTGATTCTGTGACATATATGATCACTGAGACTGGGTCAGAGTAGAAAGTAATCTTGATTGGTTGTGTTGCAAGAATGTAAGTCTAATGAAACAATAGCTTTTATAGGTAACAGGACCAAAGGGGGAGAGAGGTCTTTTGCCACATAAGTCAACATTAGGAACTTAGACTTTGAACCTGAATTCTGAAACACCTGCAGCCAGAGAATGCCACTGCTGTTCTCTTTATCTTTGCAAGTCACAGGGTTATCCTCTTGAGTTTTGAGAGAGCGTAGGGATTTTTTAGAAGAAAGCTCTTAAATAGGTTATAAGATGAAAATTCTCATAGTAATTCTTCTTTCTTCCTTATTCAAAATTGTTACCATAATGTTAAGTCCCTCTAACACCAGGTCAAAGAAAGCATGTCTCTGATTTATAAACTACAAAGTATGGAGAAGCATCCTTCTCTTTCTTAAATAATATCTGGACAAAATAATTGTGGTAATTGGAGCAATTTTTAAATATGTGCCTTTATTTTAACATGAGGTTTATGTTTAGAATTGCTGGGTATAATATGTTCTCAGTCATTCATTTGTCATTTTACAGTTAACTTTAAATATTCTTTGTCTATTTTAAATCATACTATTGCTGGTTTTGTTATCTGTGAGATCATGCAAAATATAATTTACATTTTCTTTAGATGTCCATCCTGTTTTTATAACCTACTGAACCTGTTTTGTGAGCTGACTTGTAGCCCTCGACAGAGTCAGTTTCTGAATGTTACAGCAACTGAAGATTATGTTGATCCTGTTACAAACCAGACGAGAACAAATGTGAAAGAGTTACAATACTATATTGAACAGAATTTTGCCAATGGTGAGTAAAGTGTTTTTTTGTTTTGTGGATTTTTTTTGAGACAGAGTCTCACTTGGTCGCCCTGGGGTTGAGTGTCATGGCGTCATAATTCTCAGCAACCTCAAACTCCTGGGCTCAAGCAATCCTCTTGTCTTAGCCTCCCAAGTAGCTAGGACTACAGATGCCTGCCACAATGCCCAGCTAGTTTTTCTATTTTTAGTAAAGATTGGATTTCACTCTTGCTCAGGCTGGTCTCAAACTCCTGAGATCAGGTAATCCACCCACTTTGGCCTCCCAGAATGCAGGAATTACGTGCATGAGACCACCAGCCTAGTGAGTGAAGTTTTAATGATCCCTCCTTTACTGCTGCTATCAGAACAGTGGAGAAAGCTGTTTTTCTTATCTTGTGAACTGTGTGGAAAATAACAATTTTTAGTTCTAATGCAAGCAATGAGAGTTGTAGCTTTGTTTGCATCTAGGACTTTGAACTACAACTTTAAAACTGTCTTCTGCAAGTATTTGCTTTAACCCCTTTCTAACTTTAAGTTCCCACCTGGAAAATTTTAGTACGTATGTACAAGGTTGCAGCTGTACATTTTAGTTGTCATTGGAACTTTGGTCATGAATTGTGTCTCTTCATAAATTGCTGCAAGACTGGAGAGCTAGAACTAGTTGGCAGCGGAGAGGAGGATGTTAAGACTCTGAAGAAACAGAGTACCATAAGGAAAAGTAAACAGGTATAACAAACAGGATCCCCCCAACAAATAGAAATAATGGAATTATCTGAACGAGGCCATATGTTTGTTGAAAAGTACTGAAATGAGAATATTCTGAAAGAATAAAATGCTATAGAAAATGAATGATGAATGGATTAGAAATAGAACCAATCAAATCTATAAAAATGAGAAGTAGTTATGGAGATGGACTAAGATAAAGATTAGTCACTGCTGAACAAAAAGTGTCCAGAAACAATCTACAAAACAATAGAATAAGAGTTTATTAAAGTTGTTGATTATAAGAGCAACATACAACATTTAATTGTAGTGCCCAGATAAAAAAGTAACAAAAAATTTAATAGGAAAAGGTCACCTTTACAAAAACAAGAGAAAGTAAGGTACCTAGGAATCAGTCTTCCAAAAAGAAAACAGATGGGGCATAAAAGGCAGCCTGTCTGAGTGGAAAGAGATCATTCTGTACAGAAACAGATCCTTGGAAAGCTGATACATCAACAGGTATGTTGTTACAAATCATTGAGAGAGAGAAAGGACTAGTCCACAAAGGGACAGAGGAAAAACAGAAACTAAGTGAAAATATTCATGAATACATACCTGTCACAGTATCCAGAGCAGGGGTGTCCAGCTGTGGCTGCGGGCGGCATGCTGATTTTGTTGAGGATCTTTTTTGTTTATCTGTGGTGTCAGCTACCAAGAAAAGTGTGCACAGACTTTCTTTTGCTCATCAGCTGTCAGTGTTCTTTTTATACTTAGCAGTGACTAAATGTAGCTCAAGGTAACTCTTATTCTTCCAGTGTGTAGGAGAGGGGGAAAAAAAAGGTTGGACATCCCTGAGCAATCAAATTCAGAGGAAAACAAGGAACTGCCATTTCACTTTTTATCAGATTGGTATAAATGAAATCTAGTTAATGCTTTTCTTTGGGGGGGAGGGGTTATTTTAGTCTACATAATGGCAACTTACTATATCATATCAATGATATTTCACACGTAGAAAGTAGCTATAATGGGTTATATACTGTTGATTTTCATTTCCTAGTCCATGCTTGCTAGAAAATTCCCAAGATCTTTTTCCCTTAAATGTGAAGAAGAGGCTTAGACACATTCATTTCTTCACATGTGACATCTGCCCTCAAACCAGTTTTCCCTATAAGTTCCATAATTCTCCAGCCAGTTAGTCTGCTGCTGCAGAAGTTTTTGGGGAACCACTTCATTCACTGAAAAAGTATTGAGGCCCTTAGCTTCTCCCTCATGATCCTTGGTATTCTCACTATGCAGTGGGACCAAGAATCCTAGCAGGCCAGGCAAACCAACTCATGCCTGTAATCTTGGTACCTTGGGAGGCCTGGCAGGGAGGATCAGTTGAGGCCAGAAGTTGAAGACCAGCCTTGGCAAAATAGCTTCTCTACGAAATATTAAAAAAAAAAAAAAAAAAAGAACAAAAAACTGGGCTAGGTAGTGCATGCTACCGAAGTGCTACTCAAGATAGACCTAGCTACTTGGAGACGAGGCAAGAGGATTGATTGCTTGATCCCAGGAGTTCAAGATTGCATTAAGCTGTGATTGCACCACTGTACTCCAGCCTGAGTTACTGAGTGAGACCCTGTGTCTTAAATTAAAAAACAAACTTCTAAAGCAGCAGTTCTCAACCTGTGGGTCTGCGACCCCTTTGGGGGTCGAACAACCCTTTCACAGGGTTGCCTAAAACCACCCTGCATATCAGATATTTACATAATGATTCATAACAGTAGCAGTTATGAAGTAGCAACAAAAATAATTTTATGGTTGGGGGTTACCATAACATATATTAAAGGGTCACAGCTTTAGGAAGGTTGAGAACCACTGTTCTAAAGCTTTTGTGAGAACTACATGGGATAATGTAAGCCTTTCCCTTTCCAATCTATTTTTCACTCTTTAGTTGCTTGGGATCAGGCCTGGCATATTATTTGCAGGGTTATAAGCCAGTTTAAAGGGAAATGTCCATTCCTGCCTACAGTTTTGCTGCCTGGCATTCCAGCCTATTCTCTGTATGTGTGTGTAGCACATATGGAGTTCCATGTCTCTGTTCAAGAAACCTTTTGTAAGCTCTTGCCTGGAACTAAAGCAAATATCCTGACTCCATCTTTCCCCCTTGGGATTCCTTTTCTAGCAATGTACAATGCCTGCCGGGACGTGGAAGCCCCCTCAAGTAACGTAAAGGCCCTGGGACTCCTGTGTGGGAAGGATGCAGCTGCCTGCAATGCCACCAATTGGATTGAATACATGTTCAATAAGGACAATGGACAGGCACCGTTCACCATAACACCCATTTTTTCAGGTAGGGCAAAGACTCCAGATTTGATGTGTTCTTGCCAAGGAATCATAATATACAAGAGAAAGATAAATTCAGATAGCTAGTTTGTAGAGTTCCTTTCCAGTAAAGGGTAACTAAAGCATTTTTCCTGTCCTACTTAATTTAGGAGGGCTGGGGGTAGAAATGGAGGAGCAGAAGAAATTGCCTTCAGATATTGCTATTGTTAACTGAAGGATGAGCTGTGTAAAAGGAAAAAAGGGGCTAAAAATCTTATAAAGGTCCTTTCCAGAGCTTGGCTATAGTATTAGCCTACCTCTTCAGAATGGACAGAAGCCCAAGGCATGATTGGAGGTTTACCTTGGTATGTGGGATACTCAGATATCAGTGACAAAACTCTATGCATGAAGTTACTGGGGTTTCCAAGATTTTACAGGACAAAGCAGCAAAACATAACTTGATTAAGCTAAAATTTTCAATTCATTTTATTCCTCTGGTTGAGTTACATAGTTCAGTACGCTTATCATTAGTTTTAAATATAACATAATACGAAATTGTTTTTTTATTGGGGTTTTTACTCAACACAATTTCTTCCTGTAGATCTTCCAGTCCATGGAATGGAGCCCATGAATAATGCCACCAAAGGCTGTAATGAGTCTGTAGACGAGGTCACAGGGCCGTGCAGCTGTCAGGACTGCTCCGCCACCTGTGGCCCCAGGCCGCAGCCCCCGCCCCCTCCCGTGCCCTGGAGGCTTTTCGGTTTGGACGCCCTGTGTGTCATCATGTGGATCACCTACATGGCATTTCTGCTTGTGTTTTTTGGAGCGTTTTTTGCAGTGTGGTGTTACAGGTAAGTGTCATCCAGGGCAAAAAGAGCAAAATTACTTAAGTGACACTTGTAGCTTTCACTTAAGCCAGACCTTAATTAGAACAGTAAAAAATATCTGCATGAGTACCTTTCCATGGATTGCTTGTGTCCTACTGCTAGTAAACAGTCCTATTTAGACGTCTAAACATTCAGAGTTAGTTTTATTGATTTAGTCAAAATGTGCAATTTAAAGCACAAATGCTCTAACCATGCATTCCTTTTTTTTTTATTTTAAAATAATTTAAGACTTACCAAAAAGTTACAAAACTGGTAGACTTTGTGTATTTACCCAGCTCCCCTGAATGCTATGACTTCCATAACTCATAATATATTTATCAAAGCCCTGAAAATAACATTGGCATGATAATCAGCTAAACCATAGACCAGGCACGTCCAACCTTTTTTCTTTCCTGCTGTGCATTGGAAAAATAAGAGTTGTCTTGGGCCACACATTAAATACACAAACACCAACGACAGCTGATGAGCAAAAGTAGAGGTCTGTGCATACTTTTTGCAATATCCAACACCATACATAAGCAATAGTAAAGGTCCATGCATACTTTTTGCAGTATCCGACACCATGATAAGCAAAACAGTCCTCACATAATCTGCATGTGGCCACAGCTCAGATGTCCCTGCATAGAGACCTTGTTCAGATTTCACCAGTTTCTCTTGCAGTGCCCTTTTCCTGTTTCAGGATCCCAGTTGCATTCACTTTTTGTGTTTTATTAGTCCCCTCCAGTCTGCAACAGTTCCTCAGTCTTTTATTGCTTTGCCATTCTTTTTTTTTTTTTTTAATTATTTTTATTTTAAATCATAGCTGTGTACATTAGTGCAATCAAGGGGCACAATGTGCGGGTTTCATATACAATCTGAAGTATTCTCATCAAACTGTTCAGGGTAGCCTTCATGGCATTTTCTTTTTTCTTCTTTTTTTTAAATTTATTTATTTTTACTGTTGAATCATAGCTGTGTACATTAGTGCAATCAAGGGGTACAATGTGCTGCTTTCATATACAATCTGAAGTATTCTCATCAAACTGTTCAGTATAGCCTTCATGGATGGCATTTTCTTAGTTACTGTATGTAGGCATTTGTTTTCTGCATTTAGTAAGTTTCGCCTGTACCCATTCTAAGATGCACCATAGAGGTGGCCCCACCCCTTACCCTCCCGTCCTTTTTTTTTTTTTTTTTAGAAACAGATTCTCAAGCGTGCGCCCTGGGTAGAGTGCCGTGGCGTCACAGCTCATAGCCTCCTTAGACTCTTGGGCTTAAGCAATTCTCCTGCCTCAGCCTACCAAGTAGCTGGGACTACAGGCACCCACCACAATACCCAGCTATTTTGTTGTTGTTGTTGCAGTTTTCATTGTTGTTTAGCTGGCCCGGGCTGGGTTCAAACCCTCCAGCCCAGTGCCATAATCACTGAGCTACGGGTGCCGTCTGCCATTCTTGATGGTCAGTTATTTGTAGCATGTTTTTCACTTTTCAATTAAGGTTATGTGTATTTGACAAAAACATCCCAGGAGCAGTGTTGTGTCTTTCTGAGTGGGGTGTGTCAGGGGTACGTAAGGTCCATATGTATCATTCCTGGTGTGATAACCTTCATCACTTGGTTAAGGTGTTATCTGCTGGGTTTTTCTACCATGAAGTTACTATTTTTACCTTTGTTTGGTTTTTTTGTTTGTTTGTTTGTTTGTTTTGAGACAGAATCTCACTTTATCACCCTTGGTAAAGTACCATGGCATCATAGCTCACAGCAATCTCAAACTCTTGGGCTCAAGCGATTCTCTTGCTTCAGCCTCCTGAGTAGCTGGGACTATAGATGCCCACCTTAGCGCCCAGCTATTTTTAGAGATGGGGTCTTGCTCTTGCTCAGGCTGGTCTCAAATTTATAAGCTCAGGGCAGTCTACTTCCCTTGGCCTCCCAGAATGCTACAATTATAAGCATGAACCACCACACCTGGCCCTTTTTTTTTTTTCTTCTTTTGAGACAGAGTCTCACTGTTGCCCTGGGTAGAATGCCATAGTGTCATAGCTTATAGCAACCTCAAACTCCTGGCCTCAAGCAATCCTCTTGCCTCAGATTTTCATTTTTAGTAGAGCAGGGTCTTGTTTTTACTCAGGCTGGTCTCAAACTCATGAACTTAAACAATCTGCCCTCCTCGGATCCCAAAGTGCTAGGGTCAGAGGTGTGAGCTACCATGTCCAGCCTATTTTTAGCTTTGTAGTGGTAAATATCTTGGGAGGAGATACTTCGGGACAATGCTAATATTTTGTCTTTCAACTGTCACCCACTGATTTTAGCATCCATTGATGGGTCTTCCCTGCAGTAGTTATATGTATTACTGTGATGTTTGCTTGATGGCGATTTTTGTTTCTCACATTCCCTCTACATTTACTAATTGGACTTACTTTGTACAAGGAGCTATCCCTTTATCCCTTCTCCCTCACTTATTTAATCAATTATTACATCATGGACTTTTTGCATATTCTGAATATATCTGTATTCAATATTGTCATTTATCTTATTGCTTAGTAGGAATGCCTTCTGGTTGGCTGCAGTGGTTTTTTTGTTTTATTTTGTTTTGATTTTGAGATAGGGTCTCACTTTGAGTACAGTGGGATCAGCAGAGCTCACTGCCGCCTCAAACGCCTGGACTCAGGCAGTCCTCCCAAGTAGCAGTGAGCACACCTGGGGGTCTTGGCGTCTGTATACCATTGCCTAGTAAAAAGAACCAAGGCTCCTCGCAGCAGGGGTTGATGCCAGGGTAGGGCCAGGGAAAATACAAGATCAGAAGAATACAGGAGCCACCTTTAATCCCAGAACTTTGTAAGGCAGCGGTAGAAAGATCACGTAAGGCAGGAGTTTGAGACCAGCTTGGCAACACAGAGAACTTGTCTCTATAAAGAAATGTAAAAATTAGCTGGGTATAGTGGCTCTCACCTGCAGCCAGCTACTTGGGAGGTTGAGGCAGTCGTATCACCAGAGATCAGGAGGTTGAGGCTGCAGTGAGATGCGATCATACCACTACTCTCCAGCCTGAGCGACTCTGTCTCAAGAAAAAAAGGTAAGAAAGGGCCAAGATCAGGAGGAAGTAAGCTTTTAATGGGATTATAGGAATGTCTAAATAATAGCCTCATTGTATTCAAATCCACTAATAACACTTGCCATGCTTTTATTTTTCAGAAAACGTTATTTTGTCTCGGAGTACACTCCCATTGATAGCAGCATAGCCTTTTCTGTTAATGGCAGTGACAAAGGTAGGCATATTTGCGTATAAATGAAAGGGTTCCGATTATGTTGGCATGAGAGCATTCATTCCCCGACAGATGTTTGTGTGCCTGCTCTTGTCAGGTGTGGGCCAGTGCTGAGGACACAGCTGAGCTCCAGACAGACGTCCTTGCCTTTGTGACACTGACGTCTAGTCAGGGTGGCAGATGAGAACCAAGTAATGGAGTAGTGAAATGATTCTGGACTAAGATAAGAGTTGGGGAGGAGCAATGGTGGAGCGGGGTGGAGGAGCTCTGCAGAAAGAGCCATCTGAGGACTTAGCTCTGCGGGGGCTTGTGTGGGGGCATCCTTTATCGTGGGGTGGCAGCAACTAGGGTGGCTTCGCAGGCAGACAGGTAGCTGAGGGCTGGGGGTTCTTGTGTGTGTCCATAGATGGGCTCCATTCTTACCACATGCGATAGCAGCTAATACTCTACCTGTTCCGACTTTCAGGAATATCACGGCTCTTAACCTCCACCCTCCCTTCCTCTCCCGCCCTTCCAGGGGAGGCGTCCTGCTGCGACCCAGTGGGTGCAGCATTTGAGGGCTGTCTGAGGCACCTGTTCACACATTGGGGGTCTTTCTGCGTCCGAAATCCCGGCTGTGTCATTTTCTTCTCTCTGGTCTTCATCACTGCATGTTCTTCAGGCCTGGTGTTTATCCGGGTCACGACCAATCCAGTCGACCTCTGGTCAGCCCCTGGCAGCCAGGCTCGCCTGGAGAAAGAGTACTTTGACCAGCACTTTGGGCCTTTCTTCAGGACAGAGCAGCTCATCATCCGGGCCCCCCTCACCAACACACACACTTATGAGCCCTACCCCTCAGGAGACGACGTGCCATTTGGACCTCCGCTTAACATAGAGATTTTGCACCAGGTAATCTGCTATTTGCAGAAATCAGTCAGGGGACCCAGTGATTTGCTGGTTTCTGTGTGTTGACTGATTCTGCTTGATGTGATGTGGATTTAGGGCTGAATGTAGTGGTATATCTTGAAAATCTTCAAGTTGTAATAGCAAAGGTGCTTTTACCTTACCATTCAAGAAATGGAGTGGTAGGTGTTGAACTTGATGCAAAATGTACTGCTGCCCACTTTTTTATTCACTTCAGAGAGTAGGTCTTGTCTTTTTTCTTGAAATTGAGATAAGCAGAGGAAGAAAGACTTCAGTAGCTCTTCTCTACTGAAACAGAATATGTTGATGAGGAAGTCATCTTAGAAATTTGAATTTGTCCTATGGCAACTGAAAGTAATATGCAGGGACCCAAAGGAATGAAGCTCTGCTTTCTTGTTGTCCTGAAAACTGGGGAAGGACCTGCTGGATTATCAGTGATCCACCTTGGAGGAATGAAATTACCACTGTCTGAATGTGGGCACCCAGCCTGCGTTTGGTGAGAGGTGCATTTGGGATAAGATCCATCCCATTCCTCTTAGAAAGCTGTGTAGACCTTCCTACTGCCCCTTTACCCAGATCTTTTTTAATGAATGACACATAATCACATAGTTTTTCCTTTAAGCATTGCTCTTGTCTATAGAAATGCTGAAAAACATCAAATGCTTCCAAGACTGCAAGGGATCTTTTCTCCAGGCAACGATTGTTGCATTTATCTCAGGAGCATCTTCTCTGTTAGGAAATATGCCGTACAGAGCAAGGCAGTATGTGTTGTTGCGGGAAGACGGGGAGTGTGTTGGGAAGACCACGCACCTTGCTCTAGTCTCCCCCCTGGGCCCTCTTGGTCACTGCTGGGGAGGGTGGGGGAGGGAAGATGTTCGTGTGACCTACATTGCCATCCTTTCTCATTATGGTATTTCCTCCCCATCTCTCTGGATACTGCTAACCATGGTCTTCATCACAGTTGGCTGTAAAAGTGGGTCTTTGGCTTAACCATGTAACTTACCATAGTGTCCCTTAATCCTCTCGCCATCTTAGGAAATGTTTTCCCCAAATACTCTTTATCTTCTGACCCTTCAGGGCAATACTGGTTAGTCAAGATTTGAGAGAGAAATCTGACTTGTTTCTGAGTTTGCTTATTTTTGAAATCTTCTTTCAGGTTCTTGACTTACAAACAGCTATCGAAAATATTACTGCATCTTATAACAATGAAACTGTAACACTTCAGGACATATGTGTGGCCCCTCTCTCACCATATAACAAGAACTGCACCATTCTGAGTGTGTTAAATTACTTTCAGAATAGCCATTCTGTGCTGGACCACAAAATAGGGGACGACTTCTTTGTGTATGCTGATTACCACACACACTTTCTGTACTGTGTACGGTAAGTGGCCCGAGATGGTCATTCCTGTATTCCATTAATATTTGAGCAGGTACTGTTGCTAGACACTGTTCAAGGTGCTAGAGACCCAGCAGTGAGCAAACAGAGGAAGACCCTGTCCCCGTGAAGCTTACATCCTAATGGAGGGAGATGGACAATGAACACATAAATATATATATGCTGTCATGGCAGGGAGAGAGGATGTTGTGAGAGAACAGTAAGGCCAGCATGGATGTCTGCACTAAAGGAAAGGGAAGGAAGGAGCTCCTGGCTATCACAGGACGGGTGTTGTAAGCCGCATGAGCAGCAAGTGTAAAGGCCCTTGGGTGGGAACAGCAGGCCCTTCTCCATTGTTTAACTTGTACCTGGGTCAGCAGCATGTTTTCATGTGCCTTCCTCCGTCCCCCAAGACTTAAAGATAGAAGCTTACAGTGCATTTTCTTATTTTTCAGATATAACCTTATATCCTGATACTGAATTATTTTTGAAAAATGAATCCTCCATTCAAGGAATCAGGGCAGGATTTGTGTGAAGTTTTACATTCGAGGGCCCCGCAGCTGCTTTCCTTAGGCACATCTTGCCGGGCAGGGTGCTTCTGTACTTGGGATTCGTCATGAAGAGAAGCTGTGCTTGGGTAGCCAGTGAGGGAATCCCATAGAGGAGGAATGTCACGACGCTGGGTGGACCTGCCTCCCTGGGTGCTCTGGACCTGGCCTGTGACAGTTGTTCAGCCAGTTGGACAACCACGGTGGCTGCTTCAGAGAAATTGTCCTTATCTCCTTTGAGGGTACTACTAAACTAGCCACGCCTCCAGAGCTGGGAACTCTGATTTCTGAATCTAAAGAACTTTGGTGACCTTGAATTTTATCTGTGTTTGTTATTGGAATAAGACTGTCCAGGCTGTTGGGCCATGTTTGCCCTGTCTCAAGGACATTGCCTCTGAAAACTTGAATCACACACATAGAACAATACGCTTGTGTCCATGTGCTATAAGCCAGCGTCTTTGGCAGGGTTAGATGGCGAGAGGGAGGCATGAGTAATAGGAAAGAAAAAAATTTTCAATGTCATATAATTTGTATACATGGAGAAAAAGTTTACTTTCTGTTTTACAAAATGAAAGTCAGTAAAAATTGGGAGAGGGCAGGTTTGGGAGACTTGTGTTTTATCAAAGGCAGTGTGGTTTGAACCAGCAGGGAAGCCCTTCTGTGAGCACTGCCCTAGGGGCAAGGATCTGGGTGGGTTTGTGGTTTCATATCCTCTATGACCCTAAGCCCTCTAGCTCTCACCTCTTTCTGTAACCTCCAACTTGCCCTGGCCTCTTTCAGCTGGAGGTCCTGCCAGAGTAGCAGGCAGCCAGCCCAGAACCAAGCCCACACCTGTTCCTTTCCCCTGAGGTTTAATGGCAGCAACAGCTACCAATTACTCAAACCTGAGCCTTTCTCCCTGAATTCCTCTCATCCTCACCACCTTCCTCATGTAGTAGATTTGAGCCTCTGGATGGTCTTACATCCATGCTGTGAGGGGACTCTGCTTCTAGCTTCAGGTCACCTGGCCTCCAGGCCTAATGCCATCATTTATCCACTCTGACAGGCAGAAGATATGTGAGAACTTCCCTGCCACAGCACCCAGCCAAGTTCTGGCTGCTGATCTGTGCTAAAATGCTGGTCCTCTCTCTGCTGGCCACCTGTCTTTACTGCCCTGCTGGTTGTCTCTTGCCCGGGCCATGGCACAAACCTCACTGGTCCCCTGCTTGCTGTTTCCCACTTCAGGCCGTCTTTCACTTCGCCACACAGCTGTTTCATAAAACAGATCATTGACTTGGCGCCTGTGGCTCAAGTGGCTAAGGCACCAGCCACATAACACCAGAGCTGGCGGGTTCCAATCCGGCCTGGGCCCGCCAAACAACGACAACTACAACCCCCCCCCCCCCCCCCCCAAAAAAAAAAAAAAAAAACCGGGGGGGTGGGGGGGGGCCGGTGTTCCCCCCCCATTGGGGGCAAAAGGCAACCAAATTTGTTATTACCCCGGGTTTTGGGTTTTGTGTGCGTGTTTTTCCA
>CAUYPK010125957.1:0-16209 GCA_963574355.1 Loris lydekkerianus
TGGTGTTGATGTGCGATCTCCAACCTTCTCTCCTGGTATAGCTCGAATCCTCCAGGTTACTTACTAAATTTCCATCCTTTAACTCTCCTTCTGGACAGGAGCCTCTGTGAAAAGCTGGCTTTAGTCCGCCATCTTGTCTCCCCCCCCTATCTTTTTCAATCTTTTAATTTCTACTGACCTATGTTGTTGTACGTAGAATGAGTTTCTTATAGATAGCATATTTTTGGATCACTTAATTATTTGAAATTCTAATTCATTCTGCCAGTCTCTGTAATTTACATGGTATATTTATACCATTTATACCTAAATTTCTTATTGTTATGTTAGACTTTTGTTTGTAATTTTTAAATTTTATTTATTTATTTATTTTTGGTTTGTTTGTTTCTTAACTGTTTTTGGTTTCTCTGTTTCTCTTCATCTGCCTTTCTGTTCATGGATTCTGTTTCTGTCATCTCCATATTATTCATGAACCTATATAGCAAGGTTTGTGTTTGTTTCGAATGGTCGTATTTTTCAGTTCTTTAATCTCCATATGGGTCTTTTTAAATACCATCTATTTCATTACGAGTGTTGCTGGAGATTTTTATTTGTTTAGGAAAATTCACAATTTCTTATTGAAGCATTTTTATCACATGTGATTTAAAATCCTTGCCTGGCAGGGCATGGTGGCTCACACGTGTAATCTCAACCTTTTGGGAGGCCCAGGCAGGAAGATTATTTGAGGACAGGAGTTTGAGACCAGCCTGGGCAACATAGCAAGTCCCTGTGTCTATTAAAAATAAAATAGCTGGGGATCGGCGCCCATAGTGCAGCAGTTAGGTCACCATCCACATACAGCAAGGCTGGTGTGTTCTAACCCAGCCTGGGTCTGCCAAATAGCAATGACAACTGCAACCAAAAAATATCTGCATGTTAAAACAGTCACCTGTAGTCCCAGCTACTCGGGAGGCTAAGGCAAGAGAATTGCTTAAGCCCAAGAGTTTGAGGTTGCTGTGAGCTGTGACGCTATGGCACTCTACTAAGGGTGACATAAGGAGACTGTCTCAAAATAAATAAATAAAAAATAATAGCTGGGTGTGGTGGTGTACACTTGGCCCTAGCTTCTGAAGAGGTTGAGGCAGGAAGATCAATGGAGCTTAGGACTTTGAAGTTGCAGTGAGCCATGATTGTACCACTACCCTCTAGCCTGGGTAATAGACTGAAACTTTGTCTCTGAAAACCAAAAACTTTTGCTAGATAATTTGAACATCTGATTTCTCTCAGTGGTGGGATTTGTTGGTTTGCTTTTCTTATTCAAGTTGTGATTTTTCTAGTTATTAGTATGACAAGTGATTTTTATTGCATTTTAGATATTATATTACGTATAATGCATACAGTTTAATCTTCTTTCTTATTAACAAGCTGTCCTATGTTGAGGTGCAGCACGGTGGCTAGCTGAGTGTGTATATTTCTTGAGCTTCCCACTTGCCCCTGCCAATTTCACCCAACAGAAGTGGAGCCTGGACCCTCACTGCAGCAAACAGGAGAGCTGACGCTTAGCTTCCCCTTTGGTACCTTCCCAGTGAATGTGGGCCTCCTACTGGGGCCACATGGTTGTCCCTAAGTGATGACATATTCTTAACTCTCCACTGAATCATGCACCCACAAGGGTGGAGAAGAGCTTATTGATTGCATGGTTTTTCTGTTGCTGAATGGGGGTGTAAACTCAACTTCTGCTGGCCCCTGTTGACACCAGGGGAGGTAGGGAGTGGAGTCTCGAGCAACCTATCCTATCACTTTATTCTGCTTCTTTGATGGCCAGGGGAGAGTAAAGGTTCTATCTCCCAGTCGGTCCCATTCACAGGGAAGGGAAGAGGGAAGCAGAGAATTGATAAGCCCCAACTCACACAACATCCTTTAGTTTCACTAATACCCATGGCAGTAGTGTTCAGCCCTGCTCATTTGGTGAGCGCTGACAAACACCCCTCATTCAGTCTTGTTGCTATGAAGCAGGTGGAGAGGTCCAGGTCCTTACTGGGCCCCACTGATACCAAGGGTTGGGAGAATGACTGGCCCAGACCCACACCTCCTTGTTTAGGTCATGTTCATGTTGGGGGGATGTTTGGTTTCAGCTCCTGGCTCCAGCCCTGCGGGGTGGGAGGATACAGAGTGCTGACTAGTCCTGCCTTACACCATTCGCTAAGTCTTGCTGCTACTGGGTGAGGGTGGTGCTGGGCCAAGGTGACATGATCCTGGAAAAGAATGAGAGCACAGCTGAGGGACTCCTTCTAGACAGGGGATGGGGGATCAGCTCCCTCTCCACTCTGACAATACTACTTGGGAAGGGGAATCAAAGTGCTATCTACTTCCAGTGAGCAGGGATGAAAAATAATCTATTCAGTCTCATAAAAACTTACCCCTACAACTAAATTGGAGAGTTTCCTGCTTCACCACGAGGAGAGTGGAAGATCAGCTCTCTATTTGGTTTGTTGGCACAACCAGGCAGGGGAATTAGAACCCTGACTGCTTCTGATGGTGGGAATTGAGGACAGCTCCCAGCGTGGCCCTGTCCTCACCACTGCATAAGGGAACCAGGCACCGCTGCTCACTTCTGTTGGGTGAGAGGGGAAGGTAACAGATTATTTTCCTGCTGGGTGTTTCTGGAACCGTAAGAGTGTGTGTATGTATATGTGTATGGTTTTTCCACTGGAGTTTGGCTAAAGTAGGGAAGGTACTTATTGCCAAAAAAAAAAAATTATCACCATCATTTCCTCGTCCCTGGAGAGGACGACTTCACAGAGCTTATCTGTGCCTGTTGGCAGTTTTAGGTTGGAGGTTTCTGAATGTATGTGCAGTAATAAAGAAAAGAAAGCCATGTTGTTCCTTAAGTCCTGTATTTTTTGCCTCTCCTTTACACTTTGAAGGGTGATACTGTAATTACTTGTTGTGTTATGTTCTGGGCTTTTTGATCATAGGGAGTGGACCTGAGAGGAATAAAGCTGCTCCATCTTTGTCAGAACCAGAAGTCAGATGGTTCTCAAAAGGACTTTGTCTACCATCTACCATTTAATAATAGTTTAAAACCATGGGTTTTCAAAAGAACTTTGTCTACCATCTACCATTTGAAAATGCCTGTTGATAATAAACTCTCCATCATGTTTAAAGTACATTGGCTAACATGGTAGGAGATTATAAAAGTAAAATGAGTAAAGGAGAAGGAGAAGATGGGTGGGTCACATATTGCAAAGTCCACACTGATGAAGCCAGACGTGGTCTGTGTTAGTAACGGTTCTATGGAGGGAGAGAACCAGTAGGGTGTGTGTGTGTGTGAGAAAGAAAATTTATCAAAGAGAATTGGCTCATGTTATTACAAAAGTAAAGTCCCATAATAGGCTCTCTGCAAGCTGGAAAATGATAAATGCTGGCAGTGTGACTCGAAACCAGGGAAGCTGACAGGCTGCCACTCTGAGGTTGAAGGCCTAAACACCCATCTGAGGCTAATCCCAGAGTCCAAAGGCCAAGGAGCCTAGGGTCTGATGTCCCAAGGTAGGAGGAGGCTGGGGGAGGGGAGGGAGAGGAGGAGGGGGAGAGAGAGAGCGAGAACACGAGCTATTACCCTGAAGATGGTGAAATAACTAAGTAGGCCAACAAGGTGTGTCCTTTATTGCCTGTGACTATTTCAACTACAGCTGCTGGTGGGCAGCCATTTCTTTCATGTGTGCAAGTAGAAGATTAACTCTCAATTAGAAGTGTACACTTGGTATGGGGCAGCCTTTCACTTGGCAGCAATGTGTCAACATTTCTGCTAATTTGCCTGACTTTGAATACTTCAGGGGTAAGAGAAACTGCTAATGTTTTATATTAAACATGGGGTGGAGCTTGGGGAGATAATACACATTTGTATTTGTACTTTTTTAACATTTTACTCCTGGTTGGTATGTCTTTTTAAAATAACTTCAGATGTTGAAATGATGTTTGTGGACCCGAAAAAGTTGTCTTTTTTCATGTTATGATGGCTGTCCCCATAGTCACTATCTAATTTGGCTTGTGATGGAGGGAAAGTGGAGTTAATTTATGCAAAAATGATTGTCATTCTTTTCAGATCTTATGGAAGGAGTTTTTGTGTTACTGTATGTGGTTTGATGTTTATTTGTAGCATATGTAAGTGGTTCATGTAGTGATTAAAATAATAAGTAATGCTTAATCATGGTTAAAATAAATACCAAGGATAAATTCCTCTATTAATTAGTGTGAGCTTACCAAAATTAGCATCTTTAATTATGAGCTGTTGTTAATTTTTGTTGCATCTTATTAGATATACTGTTCTAAATCATTAACACTAGTGTAACTGAGCCTTAAGTACAGGTGACATACTTATATAGTAGAAACTCCAATGTAAATACTTATCAGTCCATATTTTAGATAATAAATAGAATCAGAAAATTCAAGTAGAATTTTAAATTATTCATAACAATAATGTATTAAGTTTGGATTTTGAGCCAAACTTCAGGCATTAAAAAATCAGAAATATGCCCCTATGCAAGAAGTCTTTGATTCAAGATTTTTTGCACTCAGGCTCATTTTCGCATGGCTTTCTGTTTTCTTAAGTGGGGTTACATTTATTTCTATTGCAGACTTTTGATGTATTCCTTAGACCGATCCTACCTTATGCCTTTCTATAACTAGTGGCAGGTGAAGTATTGTTACTGCTTCTCGATATTGAGAAAGGTGACTGATTAACTAGTACGTACGTGCATAGTTGTAAAACAGTGGTCACAGCAGAAGTGAAATACCTAGAATTGTCCTGAGATTTGATTTTGCTTGTGCTTATATTTTTATTGATGTATTCATTCTTGACTAGGTTAATTACTTTGCAGCAATATTCTTCAATCTCCACACTATTGACATTTTGGACTGGATGATTCTTTGCTGCGCTAGGCTTTCCTATACATCTGGGATGATCAGCATCATCCCTGCCCTCTACCCACCAGATGCCAATAGGAGACTTCCCGCATCTCTACCTAACCCTCTCCCCTTCTGTGACAGTCAAACAAGTCTTCAGATATTGCCAAGTGTCCCATGAGAAATATAGTTGGTGAAGAGAAACTACTTTAGAGTCTTTTATATGGCTATTTTCTTTCCTCATAATATAGACAGTATTAAATAGCCATGGGTGAAAATTTTTTTCAAGTGTATATGTTGTAGTAACATACCTTTACAGAAAAGGCTTGGATTTAAGGTTAACCATATTCAACTTCGATAAATTTTTCAAAGCATAAAATAAGAAACATCAGCATAAAAAGGAAATTCTAAAATGTCTTATTCAGTTGTTAAGGGTGGCTAATGAGAATTCTGAATTGATGGTTTTATTTTTAGGAAGAGTAAAGCATTAAAAGAATTTCAAAGGCAAAACACATTTTTTTCTGAGGGTGGACAGTTTAAGTAGTGAGGCTCCATAATGTTGAATTACTTAAATGTGTATTTTGGTTTAAAATAGAATATAAGTTAAATAAAGTCAAATTAGGTTGATAGATAAAAATTCCTATTCAAAGAGAGAATATAAAATTGTGAGCCTCAAAAAATGTTGTGCTTAAGTGAAAAAATAGTCTTGGTTATATGGGAAGATAAGGAGTTGCTTATTTGAAAAGGACAACTATCTTGCAGAAGTTTCAAAATTGTTTTGGGGTGACATACTCTTTGGCTATGAGATTAGATGATTAGTGTTAAAAATGTCTGGACCAATAATTAGGGCCTACAGTTGATAGAAACCATCTGCCATAGTTGCCATAGACTGTGGAGAGACATTTGTAGGGGACGTTTCTATGAAAATTCTGTTTATCATTCATTTCTGTGAAGAGTTTGAAAGGACAAATCAAATTATTTGTATGATGCTTTTTGTCTTTAAAAACTTTTTTTTTATTAAAAAATGATGTACATAAAACACACTGTACTTTTTGTGTACAATTTTATTAGTTTTGGTGAATGTGTGTTCTTATGTTACCACTATCCAAGCAATATATTTAAGAGTTCTGTAACCTCCAAATGTTCCCTTCCAGCGGTTCTCAACCTGTGGTTCGTGACCCCTGTGGGGGTTGAATGACCCTTAAACAGGGGTCGCCTAAGACCATCTTGAATATCAGATATTTACATTACAATACATAAGAGTAGCAAGATTATAGTGATGAAGTAGCAATGAAAATAATTTTATGGTTGGGGGTCACTACAACATGAGGAACTGTATTAAAGGGTCACGGCATTAGAAAGGTTGAGAACCACTGTCTTCGGCCATCCTTTTATAGACATTCCCATCTTTCTCCCTGCCCCCATCAATATTTGAGCTTTTTTTTTCTGAATAAATATTTAGGAGTAGGATTGCTGGGTCACATACTAGGTGTATGTTTAAATTTTACTGCAAGTTGCCAAACTTTTTTGGAAGTATTTTGCATTCCCACCTGAAATGAGAGATTGTAGGTGCTTGATCGCATTTGGTATGATCAAGGTATTTGGCCTTTCTTCTGATAGGTGTTCAGTGGTATTTCATCATGATTTTAATGTGCATTTCCCTGATGATTGTTGATGATGATTGAGGATCTTTTTGGGTTCCTATTTGCCTTCCAAATAACATATTTTGCTATGTATAATGCACACATTTTGCTCTAAGTTTTGAGGAAAAATAAGGATACACGTTATATAAAGGTAGTAATAATTTTTATTTATATAATTTTAATTTATTTATGCTTATTCATTGAAACTATAACTCTAAGAAGCAATAACAATATCTGTATGCAAAATTTTTTACCCTATTTGGAATAAGGTAATCAGTTTTGTTGAACTTATGATGAGCTTGCAATGAAAGCATTTTCAGCCTCTGAAGAGCAACATGTTTCTCTTCACACACTTTAGGCAGGAGTTAGCAATCTTGCGGATATTTTTATAAATATTATTTGGGAAATCCCTTGGAAAATGTTGAAAAGTTTTTTGTGCCTTCCAAGTTTTAAGCTAACAGGTATTAAATAAACTAAGGAGTATGGCAGCAGAGCTGCCGAGAGACACTTTGGACCTCCTGCCACAGAGAGTGTCATCAGACTGCGGAGGCAACAGGAAGGGAGGCTCCTTCAGACGCCACACAGAGGAGCAGTGGGAGGGAATCCTCTAAAGTGGCAGGAGATGAAGACAGGGATTCGGAGCAGCGTCAAACTGGGATCTCTGTTTTGACCAAGATGATACAAGAAGAGGGTAAAAGGATAGTATGAGAAACACCGAGGATATGCAGGGACACCTAAATGGGGTTTTATCTTTATGAAGAGAGGAAGTTTGGGTGTGAAGACATGAACGAAACTGGCCCCCCGAACTCTCAGAATTGAGTTTTGGAATTTCATTCTGATGTTATCAAACTTTGAAAGACTGACAACTTGAAGTGTCCCAAATTGCTGGTATGAATGAGGTCCCACTCACATTTGATGTGCCATCCAATAGAACTGTGGATGTCAAGTAAGCAAAGACCATGGCTGTGAACGCTAGTGGAGAGGATAAAACACATTTCACTGTTCTAGTGCATTGTGCAGAAGGGACAAACCTCTGACCTATGATCATCTTTAAATGAAAAACATTTCCAAGGTCAGGCACAGTGGCTCATGCCTATAATTCTAGCACTCCAGAAAGCGAAGAAGGCAGGATTGATCTCAGAATTTTTAGATCAGCCTGAGCAAGAGTGAAATCTGGTCTCTACTGATAATTGAAAAATTAGCTGGGTGTTGAGGCCAGAGCCTTAGTCTCATCTACTTGGGAGGCTGAAGCAGGAGGATTGTTTGAGCCCACGAGTTGGGTTTGCTCTGAGTTAGTCTGACACTATGGCACTCTATCCTGAGTAACAGAATGAGACTCTGTCTCAAAAACCGATCAAACAAAAAATTTTGGTAGGTTCCAAGTGGAGTTACTGTACATGTGCATAAAAACAGATGGATGGATAGATGAAGAAAGTGTGGAAATTTGATTTAACAAAGTATAGTCAAGAAGACCTGGAGGATTACTTACAACAAAACAAAACAGCTTTGCTTGTTTTTGATTACTTTAAAGCCCATGTTCCATAAAGTGCAAAAACTATTGCAGCAGACTTTAAAACCCAATTTGTTGTGACACCTGTTGGTCTAACCAGCCACCCACAGCCACTTGATGTGTCAGTAAACAGTCCTTTAAGGCCCTAATGAAGAAAGTGGACTTCATTACTGTAGTCAGCTGGTGATGATTTAATACGCACAGGCAGAATCAAGAAAACATCCAATGCCCAAGTTTGTGATTAGATCCTAAGATCATGGAACAGTGTCAAGGAGGAAGTGCCTGTGAAGTTGTTTAAAAAATGCAGCATCAGGAATGTTGTGGATGAAACTGAGGATGATGAGCCAGGTGTGGTGACTCATGTCTGTAATCCTAGCACTCTGAGAGGCTGAGGTGGGTGGATTGTATGAGCTCAGGAGTTTGAAAACAGCCTCAGCAAGAGTGAGAGCCCATCTCTGCTAAAAATAGAAACATTAGCTGGGCGATGTGGTGGGTACCTGTAGTCCCGGCTACTTGGGAGGTTGAGGCAAGAGGATCTCCTGTGCCTAGGAGTTTGAGGTGGCTGTGAGCTGTGACACTATGGTACTCTACCCAGGGCGTGGAATGAGATTGTGTTTCAACAAAACAAAAACAACAAAAACAAAAAAACCTGAGGATGATGAAAGTAACTCTTTAGAAGATACCAGTAACGAAGACATTGAAGAAGGGAGTACTTCTGATATTGGTGGGGAGGAAGAGCTTTTGGTCTGCTATGATGCATAGATATCATAAATTTATTACCAGTACATAAAGTTTCTTATCCTTGTTTCTCTTCTAATATCTTATAATTATTTCTTACATAAAATTTCTTGTATCATAATATGTTAAAAAATGCTAAAATTCTTTTATAATACAAAAACAAGTACCTAAATTTAAATAAAAATTCACATTAAACAATTAAAATGAAAGATTTTTTTTTTTTTCCTGGAAGTTTGGCCAAAAAATGTTGTGTGTGCATTTTATAAAGCAAAATATGATATTTATTTTCTTTTTTGAAGTGTTTGATCAAACCTTTGCATTTCAAAAACCCAGGTCGTCCCTTTTCTTTCAGTGGTTCTTTATGTGTTCTGCATCTGAGTCTGTGGTCAGACATCTGTTTTGCAATATTCTCCCAGTTTATGGCTTATCTTCACTTTCTATCAACGGTGTCGTTTATAGACCCAGAAGTTTTCAATTCTGCTGGTTTGGGTCCCTCTGTGTCTGTTTGCTTTACTTTTTAGAACACTTATGGGTTTTTTGTATTTTTTATTTGTGATTGGCAGGGCGAGATAGGATGAAGTGGAGTGAAGTGTTAAGGAGCTGGATAATGCGTTTCATTTTCAGTGTTTTAGAAACATTATTTTTGATCCATTAATAATTTTAATGATTGTTATTTTCTATCTTATAATAGAAAGTTTAAAAAAAAATCAAGTGCCTTAAGATTGTTTTAAATTCATAAAGAGGGCCGTGTGCGGTGTTCTGAACTCAGGGGGTCGGAGGTGGGTGGATTGCTTGAACTCAGGAGTTTGAGACCAGCCTGAGCAAGAGGGAGACCCTGTCTCTAAAAAATAGAAAAGAAGTAGCCAGGTGTGGTGTTGCATGCCTATAGTCCCAGATATTTCGGAGGCTGAGGCAAGAGAATCGCTTGAGACTAAGAGTTTAAGGTTGCTATGAGCTATGATGACACCATAGTACTCTACACAGGGTGACATGGTGAGACTCTCTCAGAAAAAAAGGAAAAAAAAAAAAAGAAAAAATAATAAATTCATAAATAATACAGTGCAACATGGGAAACAACCAGGGATGTAAAACACGTGGAACAACTAAAATCTGATATACACATTCTGTGTAGTGTATGCTGACCGGAAGCTCCTAGAGTGCAAATTGCTTGTGTGCCTTATTTAATGTTTGCCTTTGTTTTACATATTCTTTTTAGTATTTTTGAAACTCCCTTGATTAAAATTTCAATTTACATATTTGGTAGAAAACAAATTTAAAAGCTATATGAAAAGGTTATTAACGAAGTTGTGTTCTCACCACATGGAGGAAGGTCGTTTTGGGTCATTATTCTTCAGTGACACCATAAGGCAGACTTGATTGAGCAAGTGCACCTGGACTTTGTGCAATACGGTGTGTGAAGTGGGGTGGGGGTGGGGGCAGCCAAGGTTCTTTCTGTTAACAGATGTCAAAAGATGAAAAGGCCATTTTATGGCCATTTTCCTAGAAAACAAGTCAAATTGTTTTGCTTAAGCCATTTTATTTTCATTAATGAAGCTAAAACATATACTGTGTACACAACAATTTTTAAGAGTCCATGAGGTTACCAAAGATACTAACGCCATGGTATTTATCCTCAAGAAGCTATATAAGAACAAAAAAAGAAATAAGTAAGAAATATGTGTGTAACATTGGGTCTACATTTTAGAAGATAATGTTTTAATTAAATGTAATTTTTAAAAAATCAAATTTTTAAACCAACATTTTCAAATATTTAGAAAATAAGAAAATAAGAAAAGATTAATGTAATTAATTCTAATAATTTTCTCTAGTATTAATATAATCCCTTGCAGTTTTTAATATGTGTATTTTACTTAGTTCTAACCATAGCACAACCTTTGTATATACATAACTTTGTCTTCTCACTTTTTTAAATGTTGTGTCATAGTTTATTTTCATGTAGCTTCATATTCAAGGTCTGAGGGAAGTAACAGAGATGCCCTGAGAGTAGACAAAAGACTCTTCTAAAGTAGGGACTAATATTAGACTTCAGGAAATTGCTGGACTGATTTCTTTTCTTTACTAATGTAGAATGTTTTTGTATTCGTCCTTACTATACAAATCTTTGAAGATTTGTCCATAATAGTATAATTTTTCTGGGAGTATAAGCTCTCAGAGGGATAGAAAAGTACTAATATAGCATGTTAAAAATTAAAGTATCCTTCTACCCATCTATGTCTGTTGGTTCCTAACTGAGGCCAGGGTTTTACATGTGTCATTTTATGAACTACCCTAGGAAAAAGGTACAGGTGGGACTACTGAGGCACAGACTGGATGAGGCTATTTAACAGAAGCAAGCAGAGCATCACAAGCAGTTTGGAACTCACACATTTCTCTTAGATGGAAATATATACAGACAAAAGCAGGATGGATGGAAAGTTTGTTCAATATAGAATTAAGACCTGGAAGAAAATCATATAGGCGCCGGCAGAATCTACTTAGAGGTCACAATGCCCAAGGGGAAACAACTCCAAGCAAGTCATTTAACCTCACTCACCTTATTTCTCTTGTTGGTAAAATGCAGTGCTTATGCAAACTCAATACATGTCAAAAAATATCTGCAGGGCATTGCTTAAAATTGACCCTCTGGATTTTTTTCATGGATGCCTGGTTATTATTTATTAAGATGTACTAGGGGCAAATCTCAAATGGAAGAAAAAATAAAAGACGGATCTGCAAAGCGAAGAAGTGGGGTAAGCACAATGCAACAGAAACTCAGGTACTAATCCAGGAGGACTTTACCTGTCAATCAAGTCTATATTCATTATTATTCTTTTTAGGATTAATAACGCTTTGTTAACGGAGCAACCTGGCAGACATTACAGCAATGTGATGAGATCTTGGGGCATCTAGGACCAGTTGATGACTGACTGACCAATTTCAAAAGATGCCATGAAGGATCATAAAGTTTAGTTCCATGTGTATTTTGATGATAGTTGCATCTATATTTAAAGCTTTCTGTCACTGGAAGCACTCTTGGTGTTGTCAGACTGTCTATTGGACTGGATGAGCTGCAACTTCTTGCAACTGAATGTCAATAAGACCAAAGCAATTTTGGTTGATTCATAGCACCAGCTTAAGCATATTCACTTGCACAGATTACATTTGACAGATAGTTACCTTCAGCTGAACTCTGTGGTTAGAAGCTTGGGCGTACTCTTGACAGTGAGCTTAGAGTTGATGCCTAATGTTTATTTCATATCCTGTTTTTACCTTCCCTAATACTGCGTGTGTAAATCTATATTTAAATATATTCACAGCTGATGTTCTTGGCAGTCCACTTGTTATTTCTGGACAGAATGCTTTAATGATTCAATTTCATTATTTTAGCAAAAATAACTTGCCTTGCTCCAGTTTTAATTTCATTAAATCCAGTGAATAATGATTAATCTTAAAGGGTCTCCTTGATGAGCAATCGCAACACTGTAATGCAGGAAGATGCCCACGTGGTGGGAGAATTCTTACAACTTAATAAACTTAAAAGCTTCAAAATTTGTCATGTGATTATGAACACTGAGAAAGTATGTTCCTATTTATTTGCTGTATTATTATTCTTTTATCTTAGTTCTTTAGAGCCATCAATTCTCTTCAAAGTTTAGGTATAAAATTATGCATTTCAAGAATATTTAGACTCCTAAAATGAGTGTAATTTAAATAATATATTCTAAAATGTTTTAATTTAACTGTAGAAGGTGTATATCCTAATTCACTGTACAATTTAAAAAATTGGTGTCATTTCAAAATATTTAGATTAGGAAAATAATTAAGACTTGACATTTTATGTTCAGGAACAGGTGCAATTATGGTGCGGATGTGTTCAACATTATGGTATTATATTCTTAACTTTTCAGTTATGTTCAATTCATTAAAGATGCGGGTTGAGAAATTTAAAGGACATATAGATCTAATAATCTGAGTCTAAGTCTCATGTTCTATACAAATAGTGCTGCAATCCCTCTGTTTGACTAGGTGAATGGCAGTTGTGTTTGCGTCAGCCTAAACCTAGCTTGGAAATTGTGATTTTAAAGCAAACACATCTTACTCATGCATTTCCATTTTTCTAGAATCTATGAGTTTAAGACATCAAACAATTCAAATTATGTAGTTATACATTTCACACAGGAGAAAAACTCATGCTGAAGTAGGTAAAATATTTTTCAAAAATATTTTCTCTACATTTACTGGCATATTTTCTCTTTTTTACTCTTTTTAAAACTGACAGTCAAGTTTTTTATTTTTTTATTTTTCTCTTTTACTGACAGCTAGTAAATGTACTGACAGTTCAGAAGCAAGATGTAAATGGAAGTCACTATTATTTTGTCCACCTGATACCTGAGCATTAGTGGAAATGCTTCACTATATTTTAAAATAAAAATTATCTCCAATGGTTCTGATGAAAGAATGTATAGGAAATCTGTTCTCTGTTAATAAAAATGTGTTTGAGGCAAGATTGCAGTGTACTTAGAAATAGGGTACTTTCCTCATTAGATGTGATTGATATATTTTTTTTCTTGTATTTTTTTTTATGTGATATTTGTACTGAAGAAAATAGGCTAATTATTTAAGGTGTATATTTACTTTCTGTTCTATTAGCTTTAAAACTTCCTATTATGTACATCTCTTTTAGAAATTAAAGATATGTGTATAAGTGGAGGGAAGAAAATTGGTTAATGATTGGTTAGGAATTTGCTCCAGCTTAAATATGACTCAAGATTAAAAATTAAAAATGGTTTCTATTGTAGTTAGAAAAGTACTGTTTAGTAGATTTATCTCTTAAAAATACTATATAAGTGGTTAAATATGGACAATTATATTCTTTTGATGGAAGTATATTAGGCCAGACTGGGCCAACACTCTTATCATAGAAGGACTAATTCCTTGTTTTCCTTAAAAAGTGATTTGTCATTTCTCTACACTAAGGAACAGCTGAGTTTCAGAACTCAGCACAAGGCCTGAGGTGCTAAATAAGTGGTAGTATTTATTCACTGCTTCAACAGCATCCACGGGATTTTATTCCATGCTTTTTTTTGAAAAAAAAAAAAAAAAAAAGAAATGTTTTTTTTGGTCCCAACATTATTGGTACATATATGGGAATTAAAAGCAGTGGGAGACTTAGCATTTATGGATTTTTTATATTGAATCATACAATTATAAACTAGTCAATTTCATCCAAGAACCTTTTCCTCTTTCCACTTATATTAGATGTCCCAGAAATGGACTCTCTTGTATCTTTTAATTGTTTTATTCTGCCTCTGCCACTTCTAATATTTTGTTTCTCATACTGCCAATTGATAATAGCTTTGTGAAAATTTGTCATATAAAATTAAAATTGATTTGCTTTTAAATGTGGCAGATTTCATATCCCTGAAAGAATCCCTAGTGGGAGTCCAGGAAAGACCTGGGGAATAAGTTACAAAGGCAGGAATTCCTCATAGCAAAAGCAGCAGGAGCTTCTCTGGCAGGGGCTTGGGGAGTGGTGTCAGCAGCTTAGAAGTTGCTGTTGGACTGTGGAGTGGTATGTGGATAAATCAGAGCCCTGGCTTGTCCTCTGATGTCATTCTTTGATTTTTCTCTCTGTTAACATTACATTTGCATTTTTGTCTGACGGAGAACAAGGCCTTGTGCAAATGCTTCATGACATGTGTAGAAAGCTGCTTTTAGGTTAAAAGTGATAATGTTTTTCTTGTTCACTACGTTCATAATTAAAAAAAAAAAATGATCCTCTGATTCTTAAATCATTTGGAATTTCTTTGTTTGCAATTTCTATTCTAAGTCATAATATTAATCTATTAAATGCAGAAATTTTTCCTTACAAACGAAAAAAAGAAAGAAAATCTACCAAACAACAAAGTCAGTTGGTTACTAGCAGCAACAGCCCAAAAGCAGCATCACCAAAACAAGCATAATAAATGGGTTTCCAGCAAAAAAAAAAAAAAAAAGAAAGAAAATCCTTTGGGAGAAGATCCTTCAGTATTGCTTTAATGCAAACACCTAGGAAGGAAGAAAATTAAAACAAATTCGATTTATATAAAGTGTATATTTCTCGTCATGTTTTTTGACTGCCTTCTCAATTTGCTGACACATTGTGGGCACCTTGCTGTACATGAAAATTAGATTTTTTTTTGGAGAAAATAATAGTTATAATTAAATTCACTGAGTTAAATTTACAAAAGTCTGTCGCTTTTAACTTTAAATAGCCAGGTAACTAGCTCGTGGTAGAATGTAGTCCTTGGTGAGGATGCTTTTCTCCTCTCCAATAATGCTATTCAAGGGGAAGCTAGTTATCGTTGTGACACATCCTTGATTCTCGGGAGGCTTGGACAAAAGAGAAGGTTATAGGGTCAGGAGAGCCTGACGCTATTCAACTAGATATTTGAGTAGAATTCCCACACCAGAATTTGGCCTCATAGCTAATTCAGACAGTGTAATAATGGGGGAAGAGGGGAGAGAGGGAGGGCAGATGGAGATGTCCTTTCAGGTTAAATGTTAAAATAAGGTCCTTTATTTCTGTCTCTGGTGGCCTAGGGCATTAAAAACCCTCTGACACATTTCGGAAGTGTTGCTGTAAAATAGATTTTAACATTTGAGGATCTGTAAAGGGTATCATTGAGTACCTAATAGATTCTGTGTTTGCCTACTGAACTCACTGCACTGTCAATATCTACCTCATTAGTTTGTAGAATATTTCAGTCCACCTGGAAACTTTGAACTATATTAAGACAAATTCTATACCCAAAGTTCTCATGTAAATAATTACAAAACATTTAGCATCTAAAAAATTTGTCTGACAGTAACAATGTTTAGGTCTTGGATAACTGAACTTGCATGGAACATTGCATGCAGTAAAATCGCATCTACATTGAAGACTTTTCATCCACTCAGCTACATCAGATGAAATTGTCAAAGTGGAAAACGGAAACTACATTGTCAATGATGAATTTCATAGTTTGTCGTTTTTCCATTACTTTGTAGCTTAGGAAAACCAAATTTAGGTATTTCAGTGTTAAGACTTTGACTGTTTTCCTTGTAACCAATTCTTTATTAATTTTTTGAGTATTTCTGATATTCGCTTTTTTTGTTTTTGTCTTTCACATATTATATCCTATTACTTTCATGGAAGTATAGAATTTATATATTCTGGGTCTTTCAGGTCTTGTATTGTTTTCTGCTTTGTACAAAGTAATTATGTTCTTAAAAGTACCGTATATACTCGAGTATAAGCTGACCCAAGTATAAGCTGACCCCCTTAATTTTACCCTAAAAACTGGGAAAATTTAGTGACTCGAGTATAAGCTGAGGTGGAAAATGCAGCAGCCACTGGTAAATTTCAAAAATAAAAATATATACCCAAAACAATTACAATAATTGAGGAATCAGTAG
>CAUYPK010125958.1:0-15927 GCA_963574355.1 Loris lydekkerianus
CCCAAAGGCGAAACCCCACCAAAAAAAGATCATGGTTACTGTATGGTGGTCAGCGGCTGGTGTGATTCACTATAACTTTCTGCAACCAGGCCAAACCATCACAGCAGAGTCCTATTGTGAGGAAATGGATGAAATGTACCGAAAATTGCGTCAGCAGCAGTCAGCACTGGTCAAAAGAAGAGGTCCGATCCTGCTCCACGACAACGCCCGGCCACACGTCTCACAAATCACCATCCAAAAATTAAAGGAATTGAGCATCGAAGTTCTGCCCCACCCACCATACTCCCCAGACCTCTCGCCAACCGGCTACCATCTTTTCGAGCACTTTGATAACTTTCTCACTGGTAGAACCTTTGCCAATCAGGACCTAGCAAAAACGGCCTTCGTTGACTTCATTGAATCCCGAGCACCCAATTTTTAAGCCGACGGAATTAATCAACTTGTGTTACGTTGGCAAAAGTGCACTGATTCAAATGGCGCTTATTTCGATTAAATTGAATAAATATTTACTGAGATATTACAGTTTAAAGTAGACTCATGAAAACAAACAAAACTTTTGAAATGACCTAAATTAATAGTTCATTATTTACAGTCTCTTCATAGTTTGACTAAAAGGGGTGTTTTTACCACAGATTTGACCTTAATAAATTCTGGATCATCATCATCTTCCTACATGTTTAATGAAAATAATAAGGTCCATCTTACATATAGTTTATTTGCATCGTTTTTCTTGCTAACAAATACTTAAAGTGCAACCACACATCCTAATGAGATATCCAGGGTTAGGATGATATATTCAAACCTAACTTGAAAAGTCAAATAAAAAGAGCACCACTTTTGGAATTTATTCTCTTATATGTGGTCAGTGTTAGTTGTTTTTCTATTCAGAGGCAATGAAACTAGTAGACTTAATATATTTAGACAGGGCTGAGGCATACTGTGTGCTATCCCCATTAATTTCATCTTTATGCCTACAATGAACTTCCTGGTATAGTATCCAGTCATTTAGGAAACAAAAGGTTATGAGTTTTGCACGAGTAACCCATCTCAGGCTACACTCCACTGGGGGGTAAACTTAGCCTTCACTATGTGGGATAAGAGCCATCTGGTCATTGCTGAGTTATCCCAATGGCAGCTTCATTTTCACATGGAGAGAACGCCCCACTGCTCTCAGCACCACCACAGACACCTCTAGCTCTGTTTCTCCTCAATCATCCGTGTTCCTTCCGTTAAAATGTTGCACTGGCCTTAGTCATAGCATCAAAGAAGAGAAACAAACAGCCTTCTCCAAAACCAAAAGCAGTCCTTCCTTATAAAGCCCCACAGAAATTCCAAGCTAACATCATCACTATATAGGAGTCAACCATGTAACCAAAAACCACTTGTACCTCCTAAACCTATTGAAATAATTTAAGAAAAAAATCAACTACTATCTAAATAATAAAAGGATCCTGTGGTGATTTGCAGCTTCTATAATCACAAATGGCTAAGTTAGGCCCTTCTGACCTCCACATATACATAGACACTAGAAAATGTAGTTTCTTCTGGGTATGTACCTAGTAGAGGAATTATAGGATTGAATGGCAGATCTATTTTTAGATCTCTAAGTGTTCTCCAAACATCTTTCCAAAAGGAATGTATTAATATACCCAGAAGACCAAAAATCACATCATAACAAAGATATTTGTACCAGAATGTTTATTGTAGCCCAATTCATAATTGCTAAGTCATGGAAAAAGTCCAAGTGCCTATCGATCCATGAATGGATTAATAAATTGTGGTATATGAACACCATGGAATACTATGCAGCCTTAAAGAATGATGGAGACTTTACCTCTTTCATGTTTACATCGATGGAGCTGGAAAATATTCTTCTTAGTAAAGTATCCCAAGAATGGAAGAAAAAGTATCCAATGTACTCAGCCTTACTATGAAACTAATTTATGGCTTTCACATGAAAGCTATAACCCAGTTATAACCTAATAATAGGGGGAAGGGGAAAGGGAGGGGAAGGAGGGGGGAGGTGGGCAGAAAGAGGGTGATTGGTGGGATTACACCTGCGGTGCATCTTACAAGGGTATATGTGAAACTTAGTAAATGTAGAATGTAAATGTCTTAACACAACAACTAAGAAAATGCCAGGAAGGCTATGTTAACCAGTGTGATGAAAATGTGTCAAATGGTCTATAAAACCAGTGTGTGGTGCCCCATGATCGCATTAAGGTACACAGCTATGATTTAATAAATAAATAAATAAATACATACATACATAAAAACAAAAATAGATCACTACTCAAAGAGGCATTCTAGTGTGAAACCTTCATCTTCTTAGAATACTTAATACCTTATTCAGTATTCCACAATATCTGTGAACAGATTTGTAAATGATTTCTTGGAATACAAGTCTTCTTGGTACTTCTTAATTTCCTACCAGCACTCTATACAATATGAAACCTGTCACTGCCATATATTTAGTAGACTGAAGAAAAATCACAATTGCAGGTTATGAAAAAAATAGAGATAAAACATTATATACATGATGAGAACCACCATTTGCCAAAAGCCAGTTCTAGCTCCAATTCACATAAAATTCCCACAGTTTTAAATGTGAGGCTAAACTTTTATCAACTTTTTTCCACTCCAGACATCTTTAATTTCTTGACAGACAGAAATTTAAGTCAAAATTTATTTTGTCCCAAGTTTTTATTTCATTATTTTCCCTTCTAACTAGGATTATAGGCACAACAAAAGTTTTTAGTCCACTTTTCTCCCCTGACTTTAAAGAAACTCTAAGCATTTTGTTACACATTAAAGTTAGCAATCTGTAGAAATACTATCTTTTAAAAAACAGCAAAGGGAATAAATCTTAGAGTAAAACCAGAGTTTTTTTTCCTTTTCACCAGTTTTAGCACACTATACTTAGTGTGCCTACACTATTGCTTAAAATAACTTTCAAAGGTTTTTGAGCCACTGAAATTAGTACACCCTAAAAAGAATTGAGCTGTCATCAGAAAAAAACCCATATGAGAAAATCCATCTTAGGTGAATCCTTCTTTAGTAGTTATCCAATAGCCTCAGATTAAATAAGCACTTTCATGTCTGAATCACATCTATTACATAATTACTTTCTTTCCAAGCAAGTGAAAGAAAGAGCAAGAAGGAAGAGCTATATAAAGATTACAATTAATAATTGATAGGCAGTTTTCCACAAAATGAAGTTTGTACTTAGAGTTGCATAATCAGTACTTCAGCAACTCTGGTTTTCTCCCCAAAAGTAATGGCTAGGCAGAGGCAGAGATGGGACTTCTTTTTCTTTGTCTTTTTTCCTTTTATAATAATAACATATATGCATTGTAGAAATGTAGAAAATGCAAATGAGCAACTAGAGGAAAATAAGAACCGTACACATGCAGAAATAGAGATCTCACAGTAAGCACAATTCCCTTCTCCCATATGAAAAAGACCCCAGTTTTGCAGTTAGGCACACGGCCTCCTAGATAAACAACTAATTCCCGACCTCTCTTGAAACTAAGGTTTCCAAGTTTTAACTTAAACATCAAAAATAATTGGTAAAAGATATTAAAATATATTATTAATAATGTAAGGGAAAAGCCATATTCCATATGCTAATCTATGAACAATGTCTTAAAAAATGTTCATTTAACAAATAATTTGTTGGGTATTCCCTGTGCACCAAGCACTGTCCCTGCCGTACATTTGGTGCTGAAATATAGCAGTGGATTTAAAATCTAATGAAAACGAGGGAGGGAGAAGACACAAAATAAAAAATAAATATGTGTAAGGCATACAGATAATAAAATCAATTTAATGGTGGAAGTGACAAATTCTGTGCAGAAAGAGGAGGGTGAGTGAGATCAGCAAGACCATGAGAACCAGGACAGTCTGCAGTGTAGAGTAGGGCAGTCAGGGTGAGCTTCACTCAGAAGATGATATTTCAGCAAAGACAGGAAGGAGGTGAGGAAGTTGTCACACAAAGAATGGGAAGAAGTAAGTTCTAGGCAAAGGCAATACCAGAGCAAGGGTGTTAAGGTGGGGAGTGTGCCTGTCCTATTTGAGAACAACATAGAGCCCAGTGTTACTAGGAAAGAGTAAGCACGGAGAAGAGACAATGGGGGTGGGGGGAACAGATCACATAGATCTTAAAGGTGTCTTAGTTTTATTCAGAATGAAATGAGGAGCTATTGAAGGGTTTTGACCAGGAGTAACACATCTGACTTAGGTTTTAAAAAAATATTTTTACAATATTTCCTTTTAACAAAAATAAAATAAATTTTAAAAGATTTCTGTCTGCTGTGTTGAAAAGAGACTAAAGGAGGTCAAGAGTGAAGAACAGGGACTAATTAGGTTATTGTAGCACTAACATTCAATGATTGTGACTCAGAACAGGTGGGAACAGTGCAAGTGATATCAAATGGTTAAGTTATGAATATGCTTTGAAGGCAGAACTAAGAAGCCTTCATGATGAACGAGGTATATGTTATGAGAAATAGAGCAAAGTTAAGGATAACTCCAAGGTTTTTGTCCTGTGGTCCTGAGCAACAGGAAGGATGAAACTCCTACCAACTGGAATTAGACAGCCTGATGGTAAAGCAAGTAGGGTAGGTAATAGTGGTAGTGGTGTCAGAGTAAGTTTTGGATGGATTAAGTCTGCAATGTCTATTAGACTCTACATAGAAATTTTAAGTATGTAGCTGCATATATATGTCTGAAATTTCAGGAAAGAGAATTGGGCGGGAGATATAAATTTGGGTGGTGCTGCATGCAGACAGTATATTAAGCTAGGAGAATGGAAGAGCTTATTAAGGGAAAAGAGAAAAGAAAGGAATCAAAAACTAAGAACCATGACATGCCTACTTCAGAGCTCAGCAGGAAGCACCTCTGCTCCCCTGAAATGGCAATCCATTCATTAGAGAACTGAACTGTAAAGTGTGGGGTGGCTGAAAGAGAACTAGCACATTTTCCTGTACAAACACAGTCAACCCAGATTGGGAGATGTAGAGAATTGTCACTTTGGCTGATGTACCTGTGTGGCACACCAGCCAAGGAGGACAGCCAGAGCTACAGTGTTGTGGAGGAGGAAGTCAAAGCCTCCAATTACAGTATACCTGAGAAGAGGAGGCTTCATGTGATTTCAAAAGAGGGGAGTAGTCAGCCTCAACCTCTTCTGTCTTCAGTTTTCCACGTGATTCTTCATAAAAATAGATACCCTGAAAACCTGCCTCATTCAAAAATCAAAAATAGAAAACCAAACCACAAGGAGACACTGCTTCATACTCACTAGGATAACCATTATAAAACTAGAAAATGGAAAATAACAAGCATTGGTGAGGATGTAGAGAAACTGGGACACTACATTGCTGATGGGAATGTTAAATGGTGCAGCCACTTTGGAAAACAGTTTGGCAGTTTCTCAAAAAGTTAAACATAGAATTACCACATGCTCCAGCAATTCCATTTCTAGGTATATACTCAAAGCAGGGACTTGTACACCAATGTTCACAACAGCATGTAGCAAAGTCCTGTAATTTTATACTGCCTCAGCATACAGTTTGAAATTTGGTCTAACTCGCCTACTAGAAGCAGGGCTCAGTCACTCTTGTCACAGTTTCTAGCTCTGTTTTCTCCTAAGTCCTCAAGGTGGTCAGTCCAGAAATCTGCCTTATAGAGCCCCTTCTGGTGACCACTTCCCTATGGACATATAGACAGAATCACTTGACTCATCCACTGACCCTTACACCCCCCATGGAGTCCAGAGAGACAGCAGTGTGGGACCACAGTGCTCACTCTCAGTCACAGCATGACACCCTGAAAGGCACGCTCACTTTACTCTAAACCTACTAATTGGAAGTCTCAGAAGGGAGCTTCTTGGATGATACCCTGTATCCCAAAGAAGGCCTCAGTCCAGAGGTCTGTTTCTCTGGCTCCCAAACTGTTAGTTGAGCACTTGCTCCTGTGATCTTTCCTTCAGTCTCATTGGTACCTTCACTTACCATGAACCTGTATAAGTAATAAACTGATTCTATTATTTTGTGTTGTCTCCTCTATATCTCACCCAATTGACATACCAGAACCTAACTTTTCTCCTATCAAGGGTCTCCTAAAGATGTCTATCTTGGCAGGAATAAACTAGACACAGGTCAGACAAGAGCCACACGGGTGTCTTCCCCTTGTGAAAGGGACATGTGCGCATTTTAGGCATTAGGCTATCCGTCAGGCTAATAGTGTATCCCCTGAAAGGCACATTAGAAACATACACAACCACCTCCCATGGAGCCCCATACAGGGGACACAGAGTTCATGACCACTCTGTACTGTGTACAGAGAACAATATAGCACAGCACTGTCCACAATAGCCCAAAGGGAAAAACAACTTAAGTGATTAAAAACAGATAAATAGTAAACAAAATGTGACATACACATACAATGAAATATTCAGTCATGAAAAGGAGAAACATTCTGACAAATGCTACAACATGGGTAAATCTTCAAGATATTATGCTAAAGGAAATAAACCAAGGACAAGTGATACATATTTTCTGATTCAGCTCATATGAGGTACCTGGAACAAGCAAATTCATAGAACTAGAACTCATAACAGAGGTTACCAAGAGCTGGGAGGAAGACGAAATGGGAAGTTAGTGTTTAATGGATACAGAGTTTTAGTTTGAGATGATAAAAACATTCTGAAAATAGCTAATGATGATGGTTGTACAATATTGTGAATGTACTTGAAGTCACTGAATTGTACATTTAAAAACTGTTAAAACAGGAAATTTTATGTTACATGTATTTTATCACAACTAAGAGAATTATTATGATAAAAAATAAATAAAATCAGAAAGAAAAAAGTGCATATTCTTGTATAAATACTGGGGTTTGGGCAGATGAACAATGTACAACAAAAATGGGACATTATCCAAGAAAACTGATACGTAATTCTCATAGCCTCAAAGAAATTATAGAGTTATAGGAAACATATTCCTTCTGATAAAACAGCTCAAAAAAAAAAAAAAAAAGAAAGAAAGAAAGAAAAGAAAAAGATACAAGAGCTAAATAGGGGACAAGAAAAGCAAAGAAAGAGATAAAATTGCTCCAAGAAAGCAGTGGTAGATGGGAGAAAACGAAAATAAAATAAAATAAAAACATCAGAGAGCTCATGGGAATATTAGAATCCGCTGAAACAGAATAAACATAACTGAAAATAATGACAAGGTTATGAAATTAAATGAAAGATTATGAAAAGTTAAGATATGGGGGAACCACACAAAATATAAAAGGATAGATACATATGAATGACTAAAAAGATTACAGATACAGAAGGAAAATAATCCAATGTGCATATAACTTATGCTCAAGAAAATTATAACAAAAAATTTAATAATTTTTTCCATTTTTATTTTATTTATTTATTTATTTATTTTTCTTGAGATAGAATCTCACTTTGTCACCCTCTGTAGAGTACTGTAGCTTCACAGCTCACAGCAACCTCAAACTCTCGGGCTCAAAGCAATCCTCTTGCCTCAGCCTCCCAAGTAGCTAAGACTATAGGTGCCCGCCATAATGCCTGGCTATTTTTAGTGACAGGGTCTCACTCTGGCTCAGGTTGGTCTCAAACTCCTGAACTCAGACAATCCATGTGCCTCGGTCTCCTAGAGTGCTGGGATTACAGGCATGAGCCACTGTCCCCATTAACAAAAAATTTAATCCTGGATTAAAAGACGTCTTAAATATGCATACAGTAGAACCTCTGTAAATTGATCCAAGTGACTATAACAAACTGGTCAACATACAGAGGTGGTCAATGTAAGGAACTAGGCCTACTAAACTGGTATGTAGATGTCCAGTCTATGAAAATTAAGTCAACGTAAGGAGGTGGTCACTGTAGGGAAGCAGTCAACTATGGAGTTTGTACTATATTAAAAGAAAATCTCATGATCCAGGAAAAATGATACAGAACAATAAGTTCAAAGATAGTTCCTTGCTTTATTTAACTGCATCTGGAAAGAATTATCGAGTCATCTACAGGATGGAGAAATCAGGCTATCTTCAAGACCTGAAAATATTCAGACACTAGATACAAAGAAAACACATAAGAAACTGTTTTTGAGTTCAATTTCTTAGCTGTCTTAGCTGAAGTCAAATGGTACTATCTGAAGTTGAAATACATAGCCAAGTAAAAAATGAATAACCCCGCCTTTTACGTTTTATATCTCTTTTTATTTTAGAAAGATCTTTTAGAATTAATAATGCTGGATGTGAAGATAGATAAATCTAAAAATCTGTAATATCAGGGTTTTGTTGAAATAATACAGATTATAATTAGTATCTTTTTTAAAATCTCATATAATAATCCTTTTTGTGTTTGAATTTCTACCATCCATCCATTTTCTATTTCTCTCTATAGGTACCATATATTTCCATCTTTTCCATATATATGTATATACAGATGGCTCAAATAATTAAATATATACAATAATTATTCATAGATGATAATGAAGATCTTTTACTTAATTTTTTTTCAATTTTGTTCTAGTTTTTAAATGAGTGATTATATTTTACAAGAGCAATAGGTATTTTTTTAAGAAATATATAGTCTAATCAGTGTTTATTCTAGCAAAGATGATAACACTGTTGCTTTTCACTGACAAACTAAAGCCAGGGTTTCAACCTCAATTCAGTAAGGCTCTTTTAGTTTATGAAAATCCTTTAAGCTACAGGAAGGTTATTGGTAATTCCTGACACATCACTGATCAAGGCTCTTAACCAGATATCCTAGAATATGCACACTGGATAGCCTCTGTGCCTGGACAACCACTCCCACTCTCTAGTGCGGTGAGTACAGAAAAGGAGTACAAGCTAAGTAAATAAATGGAACTACAAAGAATTTAGCACTTCTATAACTGCTTCTTCTCTATCTCTAAACTACCCTAGGGAAGAGAATAAAGTGGCATCACACTCTTCAAACTTCCTTGAAGGATGTGGTTGTCCAGACTGACGGCTTCTGCTGTCCATGTTTTAGCCAGTATTCCCAAAACATGAGCAGTTTGGAGATTAAGCATTTCTCATGACAAAAAACAACTATCTCCATACTACTGTGTTCCTAATCATGCTATTATGCTCATTAAGTAAATTTATTTCATTTTTTTCTTTTTTTCTTTTTCTCTGATTTCATCCAAATGGATCTAAGGGAGATACATTCTAGATGAGCTTAAAAACATTGGCCTACCTATAAAATTGAGAACTGTCTGCCCTATGTTTGTCATGATGAAAGTGAATCTATCTCAGAAACTGAATTTTCCTCTAACAAAAACCAAGGCTCCCCAGAGAAAATGCAGATTCCTGGGCTAGAAAAGGGAAAGTATAAGATAAAATGACTCTGGAACATTCCGTTGCACTTGAAGAGTGCTCAAAGAATGATGGGGTCATATCAAATGTATGTAGAAGCCAGTTAGAAGGGGCTCCCATTGGCCAAATTTGGGAAAATCTGAACATCAACAATAATAGTAATGGATTAAAAACCTGGCTGCTGGAGCTCTCCTCTCACTCCTGTACTCTACCCCACTTTCAGCTCACTATCTTTTATCTTCCTTCATTAAGCTCTACGCATGGGAGCAATAGCCTCTGCTTCTAGATGGGGCTTTTTCCACACTGGAGTTTTTAAAAATCTCCAAGGTTTAGTTTTAGGCTTTGGGGTGATGACAGATAAAAAAAAATGTCTTAACTGACTTAAGTTCTATGCCTCTGAAACCAGCTTCATGTGAGGTTGAGACATAAAACTCCCTTTTTTATAGGCAAAAAAGCTGCATGTTAGAAACTTCAGATGGTTCAACAACATGGTCCATCATAGGAATTGGATGTTGCATCTGAGGGCTGAGTTTGAGCTACTATGAATTGATTCCGTGTTTCACTCTCTGCCTTTTATTTCCTTGGAGACCTAATGAGGACCTGTCATTGACAAGGAGGTGGAGCATGCGTCTCTCTGACTCCCTGTGTGATATCATGTGAGCATTACATTCACACCCTCCGTGGGAAGTATTATCAGGTAAAGAGAGCAATGCAGTAAGTAGTCAAGGGACCGGATTTTATTCCTGGCTTTCTCACCACCTAGCTGAAAAAAGCTGGATGAATTGTAACTTCTCTCAGCCTCTCTTCTTTCATTTGTGAAATAAAGAGGCTGAATAAAGATAAAGTTGTGTCTGATGTGTCCCTTCTAATACTCTGCAGTTTTTTTTAATAGGACCTGGGGTTGTGCTGGGAACAACCAGAAAATAAGCATTATATTTACACATATAATGGTGTCCTTTGTAGAAAGGCACATGGCTAACCAAACAAGCACCCAAGGTCAGCAGGGGAAACCTACCTGTTTAAGAAACTGGTGGTTTAGTCAAGGCAAAACAAATTTCTAGATTTTATATTACAAAGAATATGCCTTATTAATCCATAAAAATGCCTTTTTAACATAATTTAACAAAAACTACACATTGTTTTTTTCTTAAAGTTTTTTCCTTTCTTTTATAAATTATACAAAAATTGTTAGGTGATTATGAATACTAATCATCTGTTCATAAATATATGGACTACAAATCATGAGCCTCTTTTCAAGAGTGTAAGAAAATGTTTTAATGCTTCAGCTCTCTTCTACCCAATATAACAATGCTAAATTTAGTCTTATTTTGGTTCATCCTCATCTGCACAATGATGATAATCTCTAATTTGGACTTTCCAATATAAGCACTGTTATGAAATCGTCTGTAGTCTAAGATTGCTTAGAAAAGGCAAAAATAACCTTAATTCTTGCAAATCTGAACAACAATATGCACATAAAAAGAATAAAAGGCTCATTGCATAACTCAGTAGAACAGTGAATATTCCCAAAGCCTACTTCCCCAGAGTCAGCTAGCCCTAAAACAATTCTATCTTATTCAAGCACAGTTCTCTTTTTTTTAAAACTGTAGCCCCCAGTAAAACTCTCATGAACAATTTTGGTATAGTCCACTCCAGAAACACAGAAACTAGGTCAGATATTTAACAAATTCAAAAGGTACTGATCATATTTATACCATCATGTCATTAGACATTTTGGCTAAATTTAGTTTACTTAATTACCTTAACCATTTATATATATTGCTTCAGAATATTATGTGGGTCCAATGTTTTAGTTACATGAATTGCTTTCATATAGTTTTAATCAAGATTATAAATGTGCCACTACCCACGTAGAGTGCGTTGTACCTATCAAGTGTGAATTTATCCTCCTTATCCTGCCTCCTTCCACCTGCTTGCACCATTTAACTTAATACAGGTCTTTCTGAGAGCAAAACTCTGGTCAAAAATTATAAATATTTTTTTCCACAAAACCAGAGTAAGCCCCCTATGACTCCTAATCCAGGACCAGATTAATGTTTTCCTTATCAAGAAGGCTTTAGGTATGTCTCCCCATGCACATACATATGCTCCCGAGTAGCCGAAGAGTTAACTATCAATTACTGAAATAGCATCACTCAATCTCTCGCTTTGTCCTTTCCAGATTCATTCAGCACTGTATTTTAATCTCCTTCCTTCCTCCCCGTGGATTTTATGTTAAATCCAAATCATCACTAAATTATTAGGCCCTTTCTGTCTTCAGTATAAACTTGGGAGCAACATATTAGTTTCTCTAGCAGTTACAAACAGAATTTATGTTCTGAAAGATAAAATACACCGCTCGTTAGGTATGAAGTCAACACAATGAGGTATTCTAATGTCTGTTGGGTAGAATTTGTTTGATAAAACTCCTTTTCTGGTTTCTTCCTCCCAAGCATATCAGAATTCTCAGGATGTACTACCTTTGTATTTCTCTTAAACTATCAATTCTCTCCCCTCTTTTTCTCCTGTATCTGAAATCTTAAGGTTAATAAAAATATCTTTGAAAACTGGATCCTAGCCAATAAAAAGGTCTTTAATAATTGCTTTGAACATTTAGCAGCCTGATATTTATTTTTCTTTCAAATGTCCTACTTCTCTAGAGTACTTCTTCATTTAAGGGGCTTCACAATTCTTCTATAGACTATGGGTCCATGCTCATTAACACAACCACTAGTGTAAGGTACAGTGTGTCCCAATAGAACTTCATTTATTCATAGTGCATATTTACTACATTTCTACTATGGAGGCAGGCCCTGGGAGCACTACCAGTGTGATGCTGAGCAAAACAGAAACAGGCTCTCTTCTCACAGAGGAGAGAATGATCTTAATCAAATAACTGCACTTTTGAATGTATAATTACAAACTGAGATAGGGATTGTCAAGACAAAGAATAAAATTCCATGAGAAATTATTATAAGAAATTTGACTCAACTTGGGGGTCAAGAAAAGTCTTCCTGAAAAAAGTGATACTTAAGTAGAAATCAAAAGATGGCTAGATAGCTGAAAGGACTGCTATCTGGGGTGGGGGTGGGGGGGGAGGAAGGCTCTTCAAAACTGAAGAGAAGTATTCAAAAAGATCCTATGACCAGTGGTGTTATCAGCTTCCTACAGCTACTATAACATGTTATCACAAACTTAGTGGTTTAAACAATGCAAATGGTGGTCAGAAGTCCAAAATGGGTCTCATAGAGCTAACATCAAGGTGTTGACAAGGCGGCACTCCTCCTACAAGATCTAGGGAAGACTCTATTCCCTGGCCTTTTCCAGCTTCTTGGGGCTGGCTGCTTTCCTTGGCTTGCAGCCTTCTTCATCCCATCTACCTTCAAAGTCAGCAATGGCCAGCCCAATCTTTTCCATGATGACTTCTCTTTGATTTTCTCTCTTCTACTTCTTTCTTTCACTTAGGATCTTTGGACCCACCCAGATAATCCAGAATCTCATCTCATCTCAAAGTTTTAACATAATCACATCTGCAAAGGCCCCCTTTCCATGTAAGATAATGTTCAAAGAGTCCAGGGATTAAGATGGACATCATTGTTATGTCTAACATAAAAGATATCATGTTTTATTTAAGAATTGAAAGAAGGTCAGGGTAGCTATGGAGCAGAAAGTGAAGAGAAAAGATAAGGAAGGCTAGGGAGGTAGGCAAAGACCACACTATTCCTAACATCAGAAACCATGCCTAGAGTTTTAATCTTTATTTTAAGAACACCGAGAAGCCATCAAAAGGGTAACAGATTAGATTTGATATTTTTAAAGATTTCTCTGGCTACTGGGTAGATAATGATTTAAAATGGCACAGTTTCAGGAAAAAGATGATGGCAGAAAAAATAGGTAGTAATATTATTAAGATTATTGTTAAGATTACTGAGGTCATTTCAGTTTGTTTATTTCCTCCATAAGTGAATTTATGACTTTGATTATATACCTGACTGGTAGTTCTGGGGGAAAGATCTAATGTTACAATGCATGACACATCACTTACTCAGGAAGAGTACCAGGTATGATGAACTCAATCATTATTCTATTATATTGATTCTATTACCAATTAATATACATAAACCTATGTCAGTAAATTAAAAAACTTAATATTGATGATTTTATGGAAAAGTAAAAACTGATTATCTTAGTCCATATGTAATGCCATTAAAAAAATCAAGACCATAATTTATAAAGAACAGAAATTTATTTCTCACAGTGCTGGAGGCTAGAAAGTCTAAGATCAAGGTATCAGTATCTGCTGTCTAGTGAGGGTCTTCTAGCTGTATCCTCACATGGTGGAAGGAAGAAGGGCAAAAAGGACCAAACTTCCTCCATCAAGCCCTTTCATATACAGCTTCACTAATCCATATGCAAGGGCAGAGCCCTCGTAACCTAAATATTCTCAGAAGCTCTACCTCCTAAAATTGTTGCATTAGGGATTAAGTTTCTAAGATATAAATTTTGGAGGACACGTTCAGACCACAGCACTGATTATATCTAAATATATTTCTGATTTAAGGAGAAATAGAAAATGTAATTCAAGACCTGAATAGATCGAGAACACTTAATCCAAACATTGAATGAGGGAAGAGGGTTAGAAAATAAGGTAATGGAGGGAGCCTGGTATTAATTATGTTGGGCCTTAGAGGCTATTGTAAGCACTTTAATGTAAGTAAAATGTGGAATATTTTGAGTTTCAAGAAGAGTGACATAGTCTAACTCTGATGTTAAAATTGGCTGATATTTTGAAAACAGATATCCTGTAGGAGGCAAGCATGGAAGAAAAGAGGCCAGTAAGAGACTGGCCATAATCTAGAAGAGGAACTGTGGCTTAGAGCAGGATGGTACCAGTGACCACAGTACAGACTAGGTGGATTCTTGCTGCATTTTTTAAAGGCTTTCTGTTGGATATGAGAGAGAGGATATGTGAGAAAGAATAACTTCTGGTGTTTGGAATGACTAACTAGTAGAATAGTGTTGCCATCAGCGGACTGGAAGACTGAATCTGAGGAAGAGATCAGTGTCTATCTCACTTAGGTCCATAATGGGGAATTCTGTTGGATGTCCAATGGGGCTGTCAAGCAAGCAGTTGAATATGAGTCATAAGTTCAGAGGGAAAGATCTGGGCTGGATATATAAATATGGTAATTACTGCATAAATAGTATTTAAAACTTTGAGGCTAGATGAGACCACCAAGTGAGAGTGTAGATTAAGAAAAACTACTCAGTCTTGAGGGATTCAAGTACTAAGAAGTGGGAGAGAAGATTAAGAATTAACAAAGGCAGCTGGGGTGGAGCAGCAAGTGGAGTAAGACAGAAACCAGAAAGCATCTGGTGTCCTGGCACCCTTACCTTTCCTTCTTTTGCACCAACTTCTCTTTCAGATCTTTGTCAAGGGCTATTTTATTCCCTGGACTTGATTAGGCATCTCTCTTGAGGGCCTCTAGCAGGGGTCCTCAAACTTTTTAAACAGGGGGCCAGTTCACTGTCCTTCAGACCATTGGAGGGCCGGACTATAGTTTAAAAAAAAAAAAAAAAAAAAAAAAAAACTATGAACAAATTCCTATGCACACTGCACATATCTTATTTTGAAGTTAAAAAAACAAAACGGAAACAAATACAATTACACCGCCTCATGTGGCCCGCGGGCTGTAGTTTGAGGACCCCTGCTAGACCATCCTGCCCTTACTCTTAGCATTTGTCACTCTGTATTATCATGATTTATATTAACTCATCTCTTCCTCTAAATCATAAGCTTCTTGAGAGATCTCGTTTGTCTTGCTCATAGCTTATTCCCAGAAATTATCATAGTGTGTGGCACGCAATAACTGCTGAACACAAGTTAGTTAAAATGAATTAGTAAAATTAGTACTTACCTTCTGGCTTCAGACCTGCAACTAGTGTGACACAAAGAGTCTACTATTACTAATCCACTAGAACCACACATACACTTCTTTCCTTATATTTATTTTTCTATGTAACCATTTCAAATTCTCCAGTATCAGTTAGCTGTTGCATCTCATGGTTCTGATTCAGGTAGCACAGGAAGAAGGAAATTAATACTACTTTGTATATATTAAGCATACATATCAATTACGCCTTTTACATATTGTCTCATACATTTAACTTTCCTCACAACTTGGGAAGAAAAAATATAATTAGCTCCACTTCACAAGAGAAAATCAACCTTTAGAAATGTTAAGTAACTTGCCTCAGGTCACCTAAATGGTAAGAGCCAGGATTTAAATACCTACAAAGCCCTCGTTCATGTGTGTATATATAAATAATGACTTTACAGCAGGTGGGCTCGTGTGTGTGTGTGTGTGTGTGTGTGTGTGTGTGTGTGTGTGTGTAAAAGAAATACTATCAAACAAAATAAAATAACTACTTACCGGAAAGTAGAGGAGCAGAGACCCAAAAAGAATCGTTTCTAGCAGAATAAGCCCTGATGCTCTGATGCTCTAAAAAAAAAAAAAAAAAAAAAAAAAAAAAAAAAATAAAAAAAAAATTTTAAATTAA
>CAUYPK010125960.1:0-33284 GCA_963574355.1 Loris lydekkerianus
CTGTCTTAACACAATAACTAAGAAAATGCCAGGAAAGCAATGTTAACCAGTGTGATGAAAATGTGTCAAACTGTTTATAAAACCAGTGTATGGTGCCCCATGATCGCATTGATGTACACAGCTATGATTTAATATTAATAAAAAAACTATTAGGAGAATTATTAAAATTAGAATAGCATTTAATATATAAAATAATTTGGAAAAATGAAATTTTTATGTAGTTGAGTCTTCCCATTTATAAATATGGTATATTGCAATATATTAGGACTTATGCCTTAAGTGTTTTCATTTAACATTGTGTCATGAGTATTTTCCTTACATATTTTTGAATATATAATAGTTGCTTAACTTTCTATTGTGTGGATATACCACACTTTGTTATCATTAGTAATTTACATTAAACATTTGATCTGGTCCCAAGGTTTTCCAGTTATAAATGACTGTACAGTAATAAGGAATTATCCTTCAAAACCACAAATATATTCCCCTATTTAAAATTCTTCAGGGATTCACCACTGCCCACAGAACAAATTCCAGTCACTTTCAACATAAAAAGTGAGGAAACCAAAGACTTAGACCATAATCTGGTTGATTATCAGTTGGTTTACAAGTCGATATGGATATGTTAGGCTGTGAACAATGCTTTTAAATGTGTTATGAATCTAGAGCTGTGGTTAGTGTCTAAGTAACATGTGAAAGTACAGAATCTTAAATCATAAAAGTAAATAAAATGGGAATTCTAGAAATGATAAAGAATTGAAAACAACTCAATGGATGGGTTAAAAGCTGATTAGACACAAGTGAAGAACATAAGTCACAGGAAAATATCTAGACTGAAGTGGGTTAAGCAAAAGGTTGGAGAATAGAAAAAAAAATAGATATACAAGGCATTATATTATTAGACTTATGAAATAGTCTAACAAAGAAATAACTGAAGTCTGAGAAAGAGAGAAGAGAATAAAGCAGGCCAAATATATGAAAATAAAGTGGCCAAGAATTTTCCAAAATTGACTAAAGATATCAAGTTATAGGTTTATTTATTTTTGAGACAGTCTCACTTTGTCACCCTCAGTAGAGTGCCGTAGCATCACAGCTCACAGCAGCCTCAAACTCTTGGGCTCAAGCGATCCTCTTGCCTCAGCTTCCCAAGTAGCTGGAACTACAGCTGCCTGTCACAACACATGGCCTTTTTTTTTTTTGCAGTTTTTGGCTGGGGCTGGGTTTGAACCCACCACCTCTGGTATATGGGGCCAGTGCCCTACTCCTTTGAGCCACAGGCACCACCCAACACATGGCTGTTTTTTAGAGATGGGGTCTTGCTCTTAATCAGGCTGGGCTTGAATGCCTAAGCTCAAACAATCTACCTGCCTTGGGTTCCCACGTGCTGGGATTACAGGTGTGAGCCACTGCACCTGGCAAGTTATAGGTTTAAGAACAATAATAAAGTCTCCGTAAACTAAACTAAGCAAAAGATTAACAAAGTAAAGCTGAAAACAAAAAACAAAAACAAAATAAAGCTCAAAAGGAACCACTGAAAAAAGGCACACTACTTTGAAAAGGAAATAAACTGAAAACTGACTTTTCAACAGAAACACTGATAGCTGGGAGATAACTGAGAAATTTTCAAGTGTTGAAAGAAGAGAATACTGGTACTTTGAAACAAGAGTCGTGCCAGTCTCATTTGCCAAAAACCTTCTCATTCCTTCTCCTCAAAAGACTTGTCCTTTCATGTAGCCTCAGGGACAAGTGCCAAGCTTTCAGTAACAGCATTTGGCATCCCCAGATGGGCCCACTGGCGCCCAGGTAGAATGGCACCTTGCACCTTCTGGAAGAGGCAGTGAGTAGCTTTGGGTCAATCTTCATACACAGAAGCAACTTCTTTTCCAAGTGAGAGTGCAAGGAACAGCTTCAGCAGCTGCCAGAGCCCAGAGCCTGTTTTAATTCCAGAGATCTCCCATCTCTGTTTCCCCAAAGTAGATGTAGCACCCTAGAACCTGAACTGAGTTAAGGAGAAGGAAATGAACTTGGACAATGCCCAGACTCCAAGCCTTTTGTTTGGTAAGTTCCCCAGTGTACACGCTGAGATCCTGATGCCACCTACATGGGAGGCTTTTCAGACCTTCTTGTTGGTTTTGAGGCACCTTTTAGGGGTGCCTTCTGTCACAAGGTTGACAGAAACTAGGGAATCTGGTTTGAATTTGGAGTTCCCAGGGAATGGGCAGACTAGGCCACTATTTGGGGAGGGTTTATGAGGAAATGGGGGGATTAAGCTACCCATCTGAGGCCCAGGGAACAGGGTTATTAGGCTACCTGTCTGGGAAGGGTTTTTAACCCCCCAGCCCTTTGGGTGGTGTTTAATCCCCTATGGATTTCCATTGCCATTTGGAGTGACATTTATCCTCTTTGGGTTCCCATTTGTGAAACTTCCAGCCCTGAGATAGGACATTTAAGGCACTGAGGTACCATTTGGGGTGGTTTGTACTCTTTGAATTCCTATTTGATAGACCCCAGCATTTTCATGTTGAGAATTTCCTGTATGGTCTGTTATTTGTGAATATGTTGTAACTTAAGGATGCTCCATGTCAAAGTCTCTTGTGGGAAAAACTTTGGGAACTTGTAACTGTATCTACAAACCTATGCGTAAAGAAAAATTCAATGTACGTGCGATGTGAGAAGTGGCTGTTAAATGAAAATTCCCATTTGATTGATAAGCCATGCCATTTTAGATTGTTCATGTGGGAAATTCCCTATATTGTTTGTGTTTGCGAATTTTTACATCATTTGGTGAATTTTTGTATTGGGATAACGTGTTTGGATTATGAGGAAAAGTGGTGGTTGGTACCAACTGTATGGAGTGTGAGGAAACGTCGTGGTTGGAGGACTTTGATTTATTCTGAGCTGTTGGTTCTTTTCCCATGAATCTGTTATTTGGATCATAATTTTGATTTGAGTGTGCATTCTGAAGGGTCTTCTCCATTGCCTCTTCCTTCCAAAATTATTCTCAGTTTGGCCTTTGTGTTTTTGCAAAAGGGGAACTATCTCGTTTGTACATACATGAGACGGTGGTGAGACACTATTGAGTCTCACCCACAATCAGCAGACCCACTATACTAAACTTTAGACTACGTTATGGTTGCTTCTTTTAAGAATGAAAACCAAATCCTTTAAAATAAGGAAAGACAAGGAGATAAACCCCTTCAGGTACCCCAAATGGTTTATATGGCTCTGCCAGGTTTTCTAGGATGGGCAATTCTTGTGCACAAGTTTTTACTAAAGGGCAAATTACACAGAGGAAAATCCAAAGCTCAAATGGTCAACCTGATACTACAGAGTTAAAATGATGTATCTCAAACTCTGTTTGAGATAAACTCATAGTTTGTGATATAACTTGAGATACACTCACTGTTTACAGTATACAAAAAAGTATGAAAAGAAAATAATTGCAAACATAGAATTTCATATGTGTGGGCAGCGCCTGTGGCTCAAAGGAGTAGGGTGCCGGCCCCATATACCAGAGGTGGCAGGTTCAAACCCAGCCTGGGCCAAAAACTGCAAAAAAAAAAAAAAAAAAAAAGAAAAATTTTCATTTAAAAAGTAAAACCAGACTTTGTTACCAGTAGACCCCTATTTAAAGGATAAGGCAGTGGTTCTCAACCTGTGGGTTATGATCCCTTTGTAACAACGAAAATACATCGCAGCATTAGGAAGGTTGAGAACCACTGCAATAAGGGAAATTCTTCAGGCACAAGGCAAATGAATGATTCCACATGAAAGCACAAAGATGCTGGAAAAAATGAAGAGTAATGAAAAGAAGAAATGTAAATATGTGGGTAACTCTACATCAATAATGACTATAAATAAGAATGATAATGTATAATAGAGTTTAAAACAGATGCTAAACTAAAATATACAACAATAGCAAAAAAAGCAACAGGATGGCATTATCAGCCAGGTCCAGGTCTGTTCTGCCTGTATGCAATCAATCAGTGTGACATGGGTTTTGCAAAGAGAAAGATTCAATCACAAGGCCACTGAGCAGAACGCAAGAGAATAGTTCTGAAATCTGCCTCCCTGAAGATAAGGCTTAGGCATATTTATGAATTAGGGAAGTGGGAGGGTGTCTAAGGTATGGAGAAAGATGTCTGACAGGAGGGAAAAATGAAGTAACAGGTTTATTCTGTGCAAGTGTAGTTGGGGTTTACAGCATTTCATAGGATTTATGTACAGAAAAGAGCAGTGTCAGCATGATCTGAAAATGGAATTTCTGGCCCTCTCTTGTCAAAAGGCCATCTTTTGTGCATTGGTGCATGTCCAGTGGAAGGGTGGGTGGTGTCCCAACTAGTTTGAAACTGGACAGAAGCTGGCCCAAGTTCCTAAAAAATAACTGAGGAGACCATTACTATGGTGATTTATGAATGTTATCTATAAAGTAGTCAGTGAGGGTTAAGTACCGTATATACTCGAGTATAAGCCAAGTTAATTTGTGCCGGAAAAAAAACTCGGCTTATACTCGAGTATATACGGTAAGTTCCAGCATTCAGTGGGATGGCCTACAGCAATCACAGTCTTTAGCTTTATGGAAAAAGGAAAGAAAAATAACAAAATACAAGTGACTAAGAGCAAGCAGGGTAGGCAAACTGATCAAATCAACCCCTCAGCTTCAATGGCAAATGTACCTAAGCTGCTCTAGGTCTTTAAATTGCCCATGAAGTGGTAAAGTACTCATTTATATTGGATCTTTATAAGGCAATAACACATGTTGAAAATTTACCAAATTAAGATAAATGAGTAACAGGTTACTAGACAAAAATAGATTTAAAACAAATACAAAACAACACATTCAAAAGCAAACAAGAGAGAGAAAAAGGAACATATAACTTGAGGGACAAATAGAAAAATAACAGTGAGGTGGTATAGTAAATTAAAACCAAATACATCAGTAACTAAATATAAGACTAAATTCTACACCTAAAACAAAGACTGCACCAAAGGACTGAGGGGACTATATGCCCCTAACAATAAAAACACTTTGCCAAGGTATAAAGAGAATGAAAGTAAAAGGATGGGAAAGCTATACCATATAGCCAGTAATAAAAAGAAAGCTGCCACCATGTCTACTCACATCCACCTTAAGAAATAAATCGCAATGTAATTGGTAAATAGATAAGTGAATACAAAAGACGGAATAAATATCTATTTTTCTCAGTTCTCTAAAACACAAAAGAGTATATAAAGCAGTAATTATATTGGTTTTTTTTTGTTTGTTTGTTTGTTTTGAGACAGTCTCAAGCTGTCAACCTGGGTAAAGTGCCATCATAGCTCACAGAAAACTCCAGCTCTTGGACTCAAGTGATCCTCTTGCCTTAGTTTGTTTTGTTTTGTTTTGTTTTTCTTTTTTTTTTTTTTTTCTATTTGTAGTAGAGACAGGATCTCACTTTTGCTCAGTCTGGTCTCAAACTCCTGAACTCAAGCAATCCACCCACTTCGGCCTCCCAGAGTGCTAGAATTACAGGCCCGAACCACCACGCTTGGCCTATAATTGTATTGTTGAGTCTACTGTGTATGCACGTGTACATGCATGTGTGTATGATATTAATGTGGAGGAACTGGAGTTATACTGGAGAAAATTTTATGCATTTTTCTATAATAGAATCAGTTTAGTGTTAATCTGAAGTAATAAATTAAGGTGCATATTATATATAGAGAAAGTAGTAAGAGAATAACTACCAAAAATATCCAAAAAACAGAAATTAAAAAGTATACTTAAAAAAATTCACACACAGGTGGTGCCTGTGGCTCAGTGAGTAGGGCGCCAGCCCCATATACTGAGGGTGGCAGGTTCAAACCCAGCTCTGGCAGAAAACTGCAACAACAACAAAAAAAATAGCCTGGCGCACTCCCAGTGGCTGTGGGAGGCTCAGGCAAGAGAATCACCTAAGCCCAAGAGCTGGAGGTTGCTGTGAGTTGTGACACTACTGCACTCTACTGAGGGCAACAAAGGTGGGACTTTGTTTCCAAAAAAAAAAAAAAAAAATTCACACACATAACATGAAAATGGTAGTAAAGAAGGAACAGAAGAGGGTGGAGCCAGTAGCTCAATGGGGTCGGGCGCCGGCTCCATATGCTGGAGGTGGCAGGTTCAAACCCAGCCCCAGCCAAAAACTGCAAAAAAAAAGGAACAGAATAACAAGAAAGATAGAAGACATCTAGAAACTAAATAGTAATATGGCAGAACTAATAGGGATGATGATTGTATATAATAGTCTGAATTGAACACTTTAAAATGTTGAATTAAATATTACGTGAATTATATCTCAATTAAAAAAAATTCTAAATAGCAGGCTTAAATCCAGTCAAATTGAGTAATTACATTAAAAGGTCAATGGCTAAAACGTTCCAGTCAAGAGAAAACTCAACTATATGCTGTCTTTAGATTCAAGTAGGTCAGTGTTTTCTGTTAAGAAAACTTTAATGACTTCTTAGCCTTAATAAGTCAAATCCAAATTCTTCAGCCTAGGATTCAGGTTTCCCTCCAAATCTAGTCCCAGCTTCCTTTCCACAATCATCTACCACTACCAAGGCCAACCTCAGGGATGTTAGATCTATGCAGTAACACGGGGCCCCGAGCTTAAAAGGCCCCTAGGCTTGTGTAATGCTCTGCAATTGCAGTCTTGAAACTGTCCATTTTTAAACAAAATAGTCACAAATTTTTACAAAGAGGTGGCCAGAGAGAGTATTTTGTAAATTTTTTGGTCAAATTTTGTGATGAATACTTTGTAAATGAAGATACATTTAGCTACAATTTCCCATTTCCCTATGTACAGCAATTTTGGGGACATCCTGCAGATAGTTTGCACCTGTCATACACAGGTTTTATAAGCAATTTAAAGCTAGGAGAAGCTGAGTAATTTCGTGCACTAATAAGTGGGAAAGGAACTGGGGTCAGCAGGTCCCCAGGAGCGCGCTGGTGACACCTAGGACTGAATCAGGAAGCAGGGCAGGGGCAGCGGACTTCCTGAGCATCTGGGGGAAAGTTCTAGAAGGGCAGCCGCGCCGGGACTCGCCCACCGCAGGCCTCAGCTCGGGCTGGCCGGCTCCGCAGCTGAACCTCCCCGGTCCCGGTCCTCTTCCCGCGCCGGCCCCTCTCCAGGTCCCGCACTCCGGGTTAAGTTGCGACGGTCCCGTTTGTTTTCGGGGTTAAATGAGTTTAACCCTGCACGGCAGTCCCCGGTGAGTCGCTTTCCCTCCGCCCCCGCCCCAGGCCAGGCCACTTTTGTAAATAAAACCTTCTCAGAGGGAATGAAGGGGTTTCTGACGGGGGAGCAGTCCCACGAGCCGACCTGAAAACCCTGAGGAAACCCCTTTCCGCACAGGACTCTCCAGGGAAGGATCTTCCCGAGGTCAAGATTTAATCTTAGAAAGTCTGAGGGAAGAAGACCTTGGCAGGAGAATAAGGAAAGAAAAATGCAAGAGACAGGTCTTCTCTGGCCTCATTCCCGAGGCTCCAAACCCACCTGATCACCAGGGCCTCAGAGACAGCTCAGCCGCTCCCAAACTTCCAGAATATTCCTCGACCAGAGTTGGCTGGGGCGGCAGCTATTCCCAGCAGCCTCTGGGGCACCGCGCCACCCTCCTGCGCAGCCGCAGACCCGCTAACCAAGGCCCGCGTTCCCTCGCTTTACGTACGCACGTGCGTGTGTGCACGTGTGTACAAGTTTTCACTATGTGTGCTACAAAAGTCTTTGAATATTATTGTCTTTACAAAATGGAACCTTACAAGAATACTGACATTTTAATGTTTTTATACAGTTTTCTCTCGTTTCTGTTATTTCTTTAATTATAAAATAATGCCTATCGCAGAACTGCATTTTAGTTGTTATTAAAACAAATTAAACTTGTTGGACGCGGTGATTCATGCCTGCAATCCTCCCTCTCTGGGACGCCTAGGCAGGTGGATTGGTTGAGCAGGAGTTAAAGACCAGCCTGAGCAACAGGGAGACCCTGTTTCTACTAAAAATAGAAAAAGTAGTCGAGCTTGGTGGTGAGTGCCTGAGGTACCAGCCGCTAGGGAGGCTGAGGCAGAAGGGTAGTTTGAGCCCAAGAATTTCAGTGTGAGCTATGAGGCCATGGTACTCTACCCAGGGCAAAGAGTGATACTCTGTCTCAAAAAAATAAAATAACTTGATGCTTTTTTGAACAGCTAATATAAATAGCAGAGATTGAAACAGTTTATCATAGTAGCTATAGTTAAAACTGTTTCAGAAATAACATGTATATATATAAATATATATATATATATATTTTTTTTTTTTTTTCAGAAGGGGTGTCACTCTGTTGCGCAGTCTATAGTGCTGTGACATCAGCCTAGTTTACAACAATCTCAATCTCTTGGGCTCAAGCTATTCTTCTGTCTCAGCCTCCAGAGTAGCTCATTCTACAAGTGCCTACCACCACACAGGGCTGGTTTTTCTATTTTCAGTAGAGACAGGGTCTCCCTCTTGCTCTGACTGGTCTCAAACTCCTGAGCTCAAGTGATCCACCAGCGTTGGCTTCCCAGAGTGCGAGGATTACAGGTGTGAGCCAGGGCATCCAGCCAGAAATAGTATTTTATATAGTTAACTGTAATGTGTTATATATTACATAATATTTATATATTAAAATCTTAGCTTGCTATAAGTTGAAATGAAAGAACGGGTTCTATAGTTAAGATTGTGCATGTGGTTGATCCATATGGTTACAGGCAGCCCTTTGAAAGGTTTCCCTCCAGAATCTGAACGCATTTCTTTCTTCCTCTTTTCCTGAGAGGTTCAGTAGAAGGGATCCCCATCTGCTGTCTACAGGCGGACCTTGCCTAAAGGACACCTAGGGGTAGAGGATAAGATTTAATCCATGTGTTCTGAACCTACCAAGAACTGCCCTAGAGCTTTACATTTACACCATAGAGCTTTACATTCCATAGCAACTCCCATAAAGATCCTCAACTCTGTTATCTTGAAGGGTAGCCTCTCAAGCCTGAGACTGCGGCTACTCTTCAGTCCTTCTGACTTGGAGAAGACAAAAGGTTGATTCCTTTTTCATCCTGCCTGTTTCACTCCCCCATCAGTTGTATAGAAGGCAGCTTTCTAGAGGCCAGTGGCAGACCAGGCGTTTGCTCATCCTTGAACCTTCACAGGAAATCCTGGTTGACACCCAGAAAAGATGTCAAGGGAGAAAGCAGTAACGAAATCCAACAATCTCTAAGAGCGTGCAAGTGCCTGATGATTGACATACACACATCAGCATGACATTTCAACATCACAGGATGATGCATATCCAAAGAAGACAAATGAGGGCTTGTGCCCTTGATTTCACCTGAAACCGTGGTTGTGAAGTTCGCTCATCCACAGAGTCTCCTAATCACTAAAGGGAGAGACTGTGGCTGTTTCATAAATACTACTTATTAATAATTTTAACAGTACTTAAATACTATTTAAATGAGATAAATAAAAACATCCAGCAGTGAACTTGCACAGATACCCACCAGCACATCTACCCGTCTACTATCATTTGTACCCACAGATTCTGCTTTCCCTCCAACTATGGTAGATGAACTGTGCATAATCCAGTGTCAGCCCTCCTACTGGACACTAGATCCCATTCTTCTTACCCAGGAAAATAGCTCCACCAGATCTCTTTTGACTGTTTTATATCATCAGTTTTCTCCTCCTGTATCATTCTTTTTTATTTATTTTATTTTATTATTATTATTTTTAGACCAAAGACTTTTTTTTTTTTTTTTTTAAGGCTTTATTTATTTGTGGGTTTTGGCCGGGGCTGGGTTTGAACCCACCACCTCCGGCATATGGGACTGGCGCCCTACCCCTTTGAGCCACAGGCGCCTCCCCTATATCATTCTTAATAGCAAAATAAATAGCAAAAGATTTCTTCCATCCTAAAATTTCTTGATCCCTCTTTCCACTCCAGCTAACCATCCCATTTCTTTGCTTTCCTTTATAGCAAAACTCAAAAGGACGGTCTGTAATTTTGGTTTCCAGTGCCTCTTCTATTCTTTCTCAAACTTACTCCAGTCAGGCTTTTTCCTTTCCACTGTAGCACATAGATTTCTCTTGTCAGCAATATTTGTTATAGCTGATCATTTCCTCCTCCTGGAAACAATTTCTTCCCTTGTCTTCCTCATATCATGCTCTCCTGGTGTTCCTTTAACGTCAATGGCTAGTTATCAGTGTCCTTTACCAATTCTTCTTCAAAACCTAAATTCTTAATATCAAAATGTCCCTGACTCAGACCTTAGACCTCTTTTCTTCTCTGACTATGTTCTTGACAATGGTGGTCTCGTTAACTCATAACTTTAGATACATCCATATGCTGACAAATTCCAAATGTTTATCTCTAGCCCTGGCCTTTCCCTTGAACTCCTAATTGTTATAATCAACTGCCCATTTATGTGTCTAATAGACCTCTCAAATTTCATATGTATAAAACCAAATTTCTATTTCCCTCTTCAAACCTGTACCACCCATAGTCTTCCCTATCTCAATTAAAGATTACTCACATTTTTACTGTCATTAAGTTTAAATACCTGACTTTCTGACATACTCCATCTTATCCATCTGGAAATCTTTTCGCCTATACTTTTAAAATAAATCCAGAGAGTCTGAACTAATTTATTTCAAGCTTTGGTCTTCTGGGTCCAGGCTAATTAGTTTTTCTGAGAGGTATTTGCTAGAAATAAATGTTGAACAGCTAACCCTGCTAACAAGTTTTCATTCAGGAGCTTGTGTATTACTGCCATTTGTTTGTTACTAGAACAAACAAGGCTGTTTGAGTTGTGCATTTAAAGGTGCCCACAGGGTGAACTGAACACACTCCTGGTGTGAACCACCATCAACTCTCACCTGGATTACTGCAGTAGACTCCTAATAAGTCTCACTGTTTATGCTTTGCCCCCAAAGTACTTTTTCAACAGAGCAAACAGGGTAATCCTGTTAAAACAGAAGTAAAATTATGAGATGAACTTTTCTTTCTTTCTTTTTTTTTTTTTTTTTTGAGACAGAGTCTCAAGCTGTTGGCCTGTGTAGAGCGCTCTGGTGTCATCATAGCTCACAGCAACCTCCAACTCTCGGGCTCTGAGGCATGTGATCCTCTTGCCTCAGTTTTTTGTATTTTTATTAGAGACAGGGTCACTTTTTTTTTTTTTTTTTTGAGACAGAGTTTCACTATGTCACCTTTGGTAGAGTACTGTGGCATCACAGCTCACAGCAACCTCAAACTCTTGGGCTTAAGCAATTCTCTTGCCTCAACCTCCCAAGTAGCTGGGACTACAGACGCCCACCACAACGCCCAGCTAGGGGTTTCATTCTTGCTCAGACAGAGCTCAACCCATGAGCTCAAGCAATCTACCCACCTCAGCCTCCCAGAGTGCTAGGATTACAGGTGTGAGCTGCTGCGCCTGACTGAGATGAATGTTTCTTAAAACCATGTAATGGCTCTCAACTCTTAAAGTCCTTATGGTGGCCTATATAACTCGATTCTCCTACTACTTATCTGACTTCTAACACCGCTGTCTCTCGCACTTGCTTCCCCTGTTCCAGCTGCACTGACCTCTACTGCTTCTCATACCTGCCAGGCATGCATCTGCCTCGGGGCCTTTGCATCAGCTTGTCCTATGACATGCTCTCCCAGATATCTTTATAGCTCACTACCTCTCCTCCTTCAAATCTTAGCTCAACTATTACCTTTCTAATAAAGGTCACCTTCACTTTCTTATTCAAATTAAAACCACTCCTGATACTCCCTAGCCTGCTCTATGTTTTTTCATAGCAATTGTCACCTTCTAACATACTACATGACTTATGTATTTATTTTGTTTATGGCCTTTCTCTTCTCACTGGAATGTAAGTCCTTAAGAGCAGAGATTTTTGTATGTTTGGTTTATTGACAAATCTCCAGCCTGATACCTAGAACAGGGCCTGATACCTATAATATTAAGCTCTAATACATACAGACAAAAGTTGAAGTATCATTTACCCTCACATATAAAGCCCCTTCTGGTTTATGTCTTAGTGATAATATATCAGACTTCATTGACTATTATTAGCCACAAGATACATAGCACCAAGGGGAAGTTCTATTTTTATTACTAATAAAATTCTTAGCCTTATTACTTTTAGGCTTGAACTAATTTATTTCGAGCTCTGGTCTTCTGGGTCCAGGCTAATTAGTTTTCTGAGAGGTATTTGCTAGAAATAAATGTTTAACAGCTAACCCTGCTAACAAGTTTTTATTCAGGAGCTTATGTATTACTGCCATTTATTTGTTACTAGAACAAACAAGGCTGCTCGAGTTGTGCATTGAAAGGTGCCTACACAAGTGGGTTCAAATGTATTGAAATTGAATACACAAATATATTTGGCAACTCTATAACAGCCCAACTCCCTGATTCATTACTCCCTAGAATGACTTACATGGGAATATATTCAATTTACATTCCTGCTTAGAGTCAGAACATTCCTAATTCAGCAGCTGCAAGAAACTTATAATGAAAAATTAATTCCATAAATTATTGAATCTTGGATAGAAGATGTATACTTCAACTTGAAAGCACAGAATCAATAAAAGATATATATTTCATAAACCTTGCAGTGCCATGTTTCCACATTAGTTGAAGAATGACAGGCTGTTATGAGCCTGTGCAAAGAATAGCTTAATGTTTTTTGTGAGACACCTCTGTTTTCTAAGTAGCAGAACACTCTCATCTACTTATCTCGAATGCTTCAATAGATCTATGATAATGAATGAACTTCAATATTTTTCCCTTTAGTCAATTGCAAACCTTGAACAATCATTTCTTTCGAGACAGCACAATATGTTCTTTTTGTTTTCCACTTCATCCTTGATGGTGTAACCTGTCCAAAAGGAAACACACACACACAAAGACTAAGGGATTGTAAGGAAATCTGATGAAAGAAAAGTGGCTCTTTTCAAATCTAACATTTCGCCAGCTTTTTTTGATATAGTAAATTGACACAATACTATTATAGAACATATTTTAATATATTCTTATACCCTATGTATATAAATTTTTATTTAAAAATGGCTGGATTTAAATTATTTATTTATTTATTTATTTATTTATTTATTTAGACAGAGCCTCAAGCTGTCCCACTGGGTAGAGTGCTGTGGCTTCACAGCTCACAGCAACCTCCAACTCCTGGGCTCAAGCGATTCTCCTGCCTCAGCCTCCCAAGTAACTGGGACTACAGGCGCCTGCCACAATGCCCAGTTATTTTTTGGTTGCAGCCATCATTGTTTGGTGGGCCTGGGCTGGATTCGAACCCACCAGCTCAGGTATATGTGGGTGGCACCTTAGCTGCTTGAGCCACAGGCACTGAGCCAATAATTTATTATTTTGAAAACAACAAGTTAAGTTTAATTAAACTATAAGTTGTTTTTTAAATAGCTGGGATTTTTTTTGGGGGGGGGGGAGGGATTCAAAGTTTTTCTATTTCCAAATAGGTTTAAATATATATGTATATGGCTAAGATAATCAAAGCAAAATATATTTAGTTTTCTATTCAAGTACTAAGAAAAATTGTTTATACCTTCCCACATCACTGGACCTGTTCATCCTCTCATTAAATCTCTCCTGGTTCTTAGCTGACACTCATAGTAATCCCTTATGCTTTAGCTACTATTAGCATAATGTGATTCCTGAGCATAGCTAATTCAAGGGTGAATTCCTGAAAGTTCAGGCATTTTGACAGATTCTTGTTTTTGAAAGAGGAACTGCCTTCACTCCTCAGTTGTGCTGTAAAAACAACTAAGATGAAAATTCAACACCAACAAACAAATCTTAAAACAAATATTCCTAAATTTAAAGCATATTGAGCTAGATACAGAAAGTCCTATCTAAGTTTCTCTTTAAAGCTAGTCAGGTTTTATCATAGGAATCAGACACCAAAAAAAAGATAAAGGTACATGATATCTATCTATTTGCCCCCTGCCTTCAACCCAGGATCTACACCAGCTAGAAACTTTGTGATTATCACTTTACCTGGTAGGCACTGTCTTGTAAGGCAGTCAGAATTGAGTTAATTATCTCTTCTTCTTTTCTGTCCTCACCTCCATTATACCTGTCCTGTTGTTTTACATCTATAGAGAGAAAAACTCCAAAAAAAAAAAAAAAAAAAGCTGGGCAGGATGTATGGAGATTACATGTAGGAATAGAGAGAGGATGAACCTCAGAACAGTGTATGTTGAACATTGTAGTTTTTTATGTGTTCCATCATTTCAGAGTCATAGATGATCAGACAATGGCATAGGAAAGGCAGAAGAGCAAAACTGGTGTAGGTAAATGAGCATTAGAAATGGAAATTGAAATGAAAACCAGCATTCATACATTTGAATAGGGAAGCAGAACCAAGAGAAATACACACATTTGATGTGTCAAACAACACTTAGTCTGAGGACCCTTACTTATGGAAAAGTAAATAAAAGAATAAAAAAAGCCAACCTGGAGCCTGTGAAAAAAATACCTTAGATTAAGGGAAAGGAGACAGCCACATATAGACTCAAAAAAAAGCATAACCATGACCTCCTGCAGGACCCAACAACAAAAAAACTCACCAACACTTTAAGAGACTACTTGTATCCATGCACATGCAAACTTGCATCTATACAGTATGAGAAGAAAGACAGGTTGAATTGCAAAGTCATTAGAATTTTAGGAACAACATAAGAAAGGACTGATTCAATAGTAGATTCCTGAAAGTTCCTCCCCAACTCATTCTACAAAGCCAGTTAAGTACTTTGATACCAAAGCTAGGAAAGGGCACAGTTAAAAAAGAAGACTACAGACCAATATCCCTTTATGTATATAGATGCAAAAATCCTCAATAAAATCCTAGTAAAATGAATTCAACAGAACGTGTAAAAAAAAAAAAAAAAATCTATCGACCAAATGGGCTTCATCCCAGGAATGCAAGGATGGCTTAACATACATAAATCCATAAATGTGGTTCACCACATAAACAGAAGCAAAACAAAGATCACATGATCATCTCAACGGCTGCAGAAAAAAGCGTTCAACAAAATTCAGCACAATTTTATGATAAAAATGCTTAGCAAAATAGGCATAGATGGGACATGTCTCAAACTTATAGAAACTATCTATGACACACAGCCAATATAGGGTAAAGCTGAAAGCATTCTTACTAAGAAGTAGAATAAGACAAGGATGCCCACTTTTGCCACTGTCATTCAACAGAGCACTAGAAGTCCTCACTAGAGCAATCAGGCCAGAGGAAAAAATAATAGGCATACAAATCAAAAAAGAGGAAGTCAAATTATCCCTATTTGCTAATGATATAATCATGTATCTAGAAAGCTCTAAAGAAGACTACCAAAAAACTCTTAGATTTAATGAATAAATTCAGTAAAATTTCAGCATACAAAATGAACAGCATACAAAATTTCAGCATACGAAAAGTCAGTAGCAATGTACAAAGTAATTCATGCAACCAAAATATTTGTACTCCCATACTATTTTGAAATTTAAAAAAGTAATCATTAGCATTTCTATACAACAGTAATAATCTACCCATGAACAAAATCAAGAGGACAGTCTCTTTTATAATAGCTACAAAAAAAAAAAAAAAAGACCCTAAGAATATATTTAACAAAGATCTCTACAAGAAAAACTACAAAACACCAATGAAAAAATTTGTAGATGAGGTGGCACCTGTGGCTCAGTGAGTAAGGCCTCGGCCCCATATACCGAGGGTGACGGGTTTGAACCCGGCCCCAGCCAAACTGTAACAAAAAATAGCCGGGTGTTCTGGGGGGTGCCTGTAGTCCCAGCTACTCGGGAGGCTAAGGGAAGAGAATCGCCTAAACCCGAGAGATGGAGTTTGCTGTGAGCTGTGACACCACAGCACTCTACCGAGGGTGACAAAGTGAGACTCTGTCTCAAAAGAAAAAGAATTTGTAGATGACACAAACAAATGGAAAAACATCAATGTTCATGGATCAAGAAGAATTAGTAACATTAAAATGATCATACTGCCTAAAGCAATTTATAGTTTTGATGTAATCCCATCAAAATACTGTCATTTTTCACAGAATTAGAAAAAAAAAAATTCTAAAGTTCATATGTAATCAAAATAGAAACTGAATAGCCAAATCAATTGTGAGCAAAAAGAACAAAGTTGGAGGCATCACATTGCCTGACTTCAAGTTATACTACAGCACCAAACACATAAATCAATGGTACAGAATAGAGAGCCCAGAAACAAAACCACATAGTAGGAGGAGGCATTGATGTTGGTGCATAGCTTCCCAAGGGGAGTACTTTGCAGGTGACTGTAGTGACATGCAGCAGTTTGGTAGGTAGCACTTTTTCAGGACAAGTTCATGAACTTAATTGTTTGACTTCATATGCAAATAGTAAAAAAAGAACTCCCTTCCCCACAAAAAGAATATAATCTTTGTCATAGTTCTTGTAAATATTATTTCTAATTTGCTTTCCTACCTTTTGTTTATTACAATGATTTTAGTATATAAATCACTCAAAGAAAGAAACTATACATACTTCAACTTTACAATTATGGTAAATAGTCAATTAAAATGAATAAAGATATAATATTGGTGAAAAAATAAAGGGAAGTGAAACATAAAAATGAGATGATTTTCATAAACAAATGAAACATCCACTCCCACAGATGACTCAGGTAATCAGACACATCTTTAAAAAAAGTACTTGGGAAAATTCAGTTTTTTTCTCCAAGAATTCTTACATATGTTATGTTTTTCTTAGTTTAGTAGTGTTACTAACTTTAGAATTTCTTGGTTGAATTGTCATTTCCAAGATGCCACATCAACATTATGTTCAAATAAATTCTTAGATGATCGGTTGTTTTTTAAGAAAAAGTGTATGGGAGAATGAACTAAACAGTGATCTTATGATTTCTTCCTTTTTCTAGGGAAATTAAAACATTAAAAAGCAACAGATAAGGGTATGATTTCTGATGGCAGTAATAGCTACATGATGCTGATGTGCTACAAATAAATCTGTGACTTAATTTTAATTGACTCAGGCATTTGTGCCACATATGACAGCACAAAGTATTTCCATTTCCCCTTAGTCATTTTTAGATTTTCCTATCTCATTGACTCTGAAAAGCACAATCATTCCCCACAAAGGTCTTGGATTAAGTTTTAATGTAATTTTCATGGAATTTTAGCTTGATTTTGAATATTATAAGTGAAATTGAATTCCAAGCTAGTTACCTGACTTGGCTAAAAATTTAATCTTGTATGGTATAATACTTGCAAATGTTTTTCTATTTTATTTATTTATTTATTTATTGAGATGGAATCTCACTCTGTCACGCTGGGCATCATCATAACTCACAGCAACCTCAAACTCCTGGGTTTGAGCAATCCTCTTGCCTCAGCCTCCTGAGCAGCTGTGACTACAGGTGTCTGTCCCAATGCCCAGCTAGTTTTTCTATTTTTAGTAGCAACAGGGTCTTGCTCTTGCTCAGGCTGGTCTTGAACTCTTGAGCTCAAGCAATCCACCCACCTCAGCTTCCCAAAGCACTAGGATTTCAGTCATAAGCTACCGTGCCCAGCCTTGATTTGTCTTCTAATGCTTCTTTAATTGTGAGTGGTTAAATATCTTTTCATTGTTTACTGGCATGCATGCATTTTAATTTGAGTTAAAAAGCAGAAATTTTCCTATTTGTTTTTTCTTTTCTTTCTGTTTTATTTTTGGCATATCTTAGCTCTGAATTTTATATAACCAAATTTCAATCTTTTATGATTTTTTTTTTTTTTTGAGACAGTCTCACTATGTTGCCCTTGGTAGAGTGTCGTAGTGTCACAGCTCACAGCAACCTCATACTCTTGGGCTTAGGCGGTTCTCTTGCCTCAGCCTCCCAAGTAGTTGGAACTACAGGCGCCCGCCACAATGCCCAGCTTTTTTTGTTGTTGTTGCCGTTGTCATTGTTGTTTTAGCTGGCCCGGGACAGGTTCAAACCCACCAGCTCGGTGTATGTGGCCGGCACCCTACCCACTGAGCTACGGGCATCACCTATGATTTCTTTTCTTTTTTTAACATGCTTTCTTTTAATGCAAGATAATATTAAAATACCATTCATGTTTTTAGTATTCTCTTGATTTCCCTGTTTCAAGTTAAATTATGGTATCATTTTTCTTATCACTTTTTTCCTTGACATATTAATTGGGTAACTTTGTGAATCGTTTTCCTATTAAATCACCTTGCATTCCTTACATAAATTGCCATATGTTATTTTGATATACTTCTAGATCTTTTAGAAACTTTATATTATCATAAATAATATTCTGTAAATTTCTCTTTTATGTTATCTTTAGTCAGATTTTGATGTTCATGTTAGTTTCTTAAATTGTGCCTGCCAGATTTTCTTCTTCTACCATACTCTAAAATAACTTAACTAGTGACATCATTTAGCCCTTTGTTGAGGGGTAGTTCTTGAACACTTTCTTAGTTTCATTCAACATTAATCATCTGTGTAGATTTTCTCTTTTTGAGTCCATTTTGGTTTTATATTTCCCTAGAAGTCATCCATTTCACCCGCGTTTTCAACTGTCTATGCATGTAGTTGTGCAGACTCCTCCATTATTTTGTCAATTTCTGTTATTTCCTAATGTTGTGTACTTAATGCTTTTCTCTCCGTTAAGCTAGTGTATGGGTTGTTTTGTTTTTAAGAATCAGCTTTTAGATTTACTAGTTCTACCTTTGTTTTGATTTCTAATTAAGTCCCACTATTGTCTGTAATAATTCCTTTCTTCTATTATCTTTTGATTCAATTTGATGCTATTGTCTAACTTCTTGAATTTAGATGTTGTTCTCTATAATTTACTCTACATCAGAAAACTGTAGGAAGATATTTTATTTACTCTCCTAAACGTTAAACAAAACAACAACAGAAAAAACCTTTGGACAATTTAAATTTAGCAGAGTTTATTTGAGTAAAGAATGATTCATGAATTGGTCAGTACTCAAAGCCAGAAAAGGTTTAGAGAACGCTACTCTGCAACTTGGGCAGTGCCTGTTTATAGACAGAAATGGAAAGTAAAGCTTTCCGTTGACTCTCTGAATCTGTGGGTTTTACATCCACAGATTCAACCAACCGTGGATAAAAAGTGTTTTTTTTAAAAAAAAAAAAAACTTACATGGCTCAGCACCTGTAGCTCAAGTGGCTAAGGTGCCAGCCACATACACTAGAGCTGGTGGGTTCGAATCCAGCCCGGGCCTGCCAAACGACGACAACTACAACCAAAAAAAATACCCAGGTGTTGTGGTGGGCACCTGTAGTCCCAGCTACTTGGGAAGCTGAGGCAAGAGAATTGCTTAAGCCCAGGAGTTGGAGGTTGCTGTGAGCTGTGATGCCAAGGCACTCTACCCAGGGTGACAGCTTGAGGCTCTGTCTAAATAAAAAAAAAAAAACCCCAATTAAACTAATACACATAACAAATAAAGCAACTATTTATATAGCATTTACATTGTATTAGGTATTACAAGTAAGCTAGGGATATGATTTAAAATATAGAGGAGGATGTGTGCAGATTACATGCAAATCCTGCACCATTTTATACAAGGAATTTGAGCATTAAGGATTTTGTTATTCTTGGGGACTCCTGAAATCACCCCCCTCCCTCCATAGTGAGGTAGAACTGTACAGAAATAGCTTGATGGGTTACAGTTTGCCTTATTTGGACATGGTCTGATCAGTTGGTAGCCTGGGACTGGTTGAAGCTCAGCTGCTTATGATTGGCTGAGACCTAGCTGTTTGTTATCTTCCTTAGTTAAGTTTTGTTATGTACTAAGACAGGTTGCAGTTCCTTATGGAGACACTCAAAGTATGGAGACAGCCGAAGGCAAATGGCCTGCTGCTTAATTAATTTAACAAAGTAAATTGTGCATATTTTTGATAGCAGCATGGGTCTAAGTAAAAGGACGATTTTGTAAGGGTATTAGACGTTTTCTTTCCTAAGCATGTAATCATTTAAACACAGGTATATTTTGATTGCAATTTTTTAAAAATTAAGCTTTCTTGACCAGCTAAAATTGTGCATAAAATCAAAAGAAAAAAGGTAAACCTTGGTACACTCTATGAAAGCCCTTATAGAGAAAAATATTAATGCCTACGTATAGAAAGATTTTTTTCCCCTAACATTTTCCTGATGTAAACATTCAATGTTTAATTGGTTGGGATGTTATAGAGAATCAAGAGTAGAATTAAAATTCTCAAATTAGAATTAAAATTCTTATGCAAACATTGTTTAAGTTTGGAAGTAATTAAGAAACCACGGTATTAGGTCTGAGAAGAGGCTTACATATGTAATACTAGCACTCTGGGAGGCTGAGGCAGGAGGATCACTTGAGCTCAAGAGTTAAGAGACCAGCCTGAGCTAGAGTGAGGCCCCATCTCTACTAAAAGTAGAAAAAATTAGCTGGTGCAGGTCTATAATCTCAGCTATTTGGGAGGCTGAGGCAGGAAGATGGCTTATGGGATTGCTTCTGCCCAGGAGTTTGAAGTTGTAGTATGCTGTGATGATGCTAAGTTAGGAAAATATCTCAAGGCCAGATATCACGCCATTCGTCTTTTAATTCTCAGCACTAGCAAAGTTCTGGGAACATATCAGGCCCTCAATCTGTGGGATAAATGTTATTTCTAATAAAAATTTAAAAATCCCTTTCCATCTTCTCCCACCATCTAATCATTGACCGTGTTCTGTAATCTCAGCCTACCTAATGTCTCTCATTACCAAATCCTTCTCCATTCTCTGTTTCTAAGGTTGACAAAACTATGGTAATTACATGCTAAACCACACCACGTTCATTACTGCTGACAATTGCCTTTCTAAAACATATCTGGTTATGTTGCCTAACTATTTAAAAAACAAGTTAGATCATTACCCATTGTGAGTTGGAGGTGATTATTGACCAATAAATTGGAAACAGATTGTCCTCTGAGAGTACATGGACAATGGAAGGAGACATCTGCCTGCTTAACCCAAAGCTTAGACAAAACCCTTTAAAGTAGTATTTGATAACTTTAGAATCCAGCATCAACTCTGCTCTGGGTTCTTCTACCTCTCTTCCTCTCAATACACATACTGGTCTCCATTCTTTGATGTACTTGACTGCCCTATCATCATGCAAATTCCTACTCATTCTTGAAAGTCAGCATCAGATGTTACTTGACTGCTCTAAGAAATGGTGTAAGGGGGCTTTATACCCTCTCCATAAACTCCATCCGTCCTCCCCAAGCAACCCAAAACAAAATTTAAAAAATATATATTTCATATGAAGTTTTGCAATCTCATGAAAATTATGTATAAAGGCATCATTTTAAAACGTTTATATTATCTCCAACATATGATCTAAGTAAAAACAAAGTGCTTTCTAAGCAAGTGCATCCTAAAGACAAGTCACCTGGCGTACACGTCCGATTAGATCGCAGCCACTCAGCACCTTCTCTCTTGAAATTCTGAAGCAATCACAGAATATCACTTGTCCTAAGAAGCTTTGTCTAATCTTCTCTTCCTAACAAGCTATTTGTAGCTTCTCCTTCTGGGTTCTGTAATTCTGACCACATACAACTGTTATCTTACCAAGTAATAACGTAGTGTGCTATTTTCTCCGTCAGTTTCCTCCAGCATGGCAGTTCATCTCAGGTAAGAATTCTACACCAATCTCCTCATACGTAAAATAAAGATAAGAAGACGTCTCACAGGACTGTTGTAAGAGTTAAATGTGTTATGCATGTTTAATCATGCATATTAGCACAGTGTCTAACATGCAAGAGCTAAATAAGTGTTAGGGGTCAGTTTTGAATCCATGTTTGTTGAATGATGAAGTGCTCATCCAAAAAGTCCTAGTGCAAACAGACTGGTAAATGAGTGGTTCACAAAAGAGCAGGATATGAAAACAGCGTATCTTGAAATTCCCTAAGCAGTTGCTACTTAAGCAAAATGCCTTCTGAATTATCTATCTGCAGATGTGAAATGAAACTGAGTAGATTTTCACGCTTAGCAGTTTAAGAAGAAAGTTTTCAAGACCTTAGAACAGGGAAAGAAATGAAGTTTCAATTAGAAATGTTAATTTTCTGAAAGTTTTTAAAATAACAACAAATAATTTCACATTTGGAAAAGAAAATACAATGTCTTGAGAATTTGTGTCATTTTGACTTTATAATATAATGCTTCTTTATACTACAAACTATCTGTAAATTATAGTATTCACTCTCAGGTTTTGTGAGAAAAAGCAAATGAAGTGTGTTGTGTGGTGGAAATACCAAACTAGAATTAAGAAATAGTGGGTTGTAGCCCATAAATTAGTTGTGGGAACTTGGGCAGTCTTTTAATTCCTCTGGGATTCAGAGCCCTCCTTTGAAATTTGAAGAGATTTAGATGAAATAATCTCTAAACTCCCATCCTGCTCTAAAATACGTTTTTTAAAATTTCAGGTTAATATAAGGGTACAAACAATTAGGGTACCATGTTTGCATTGTTGGGTATGGTCCCTGTTGTAGCTGTGTCCCTCACCCAGGAGGTGCCAGGGACCTATTACATGGTGCTCAGTAGATCTTACCTTTTCTTATTAGAACCTGAGGGTTTTTTTTTTTTAAGGGCAAGAATCAAATCTTATTTTCTTTACATTCCAGTGCTTAAAACCAATACCCAGTTCTTGAATTTGAATGAATGATTAACTGTTTCTAGAATAAATGAGTCTCTTCCCCCCCAATACACAGAACTTCTAGTTTAAAAAAGCATTGCAAATTTATGGCATAATTGCTTAGTAGCTAAGGCTAACATTTAATACTTATGCTATTATGTAACAAATTATTGTGTATTAATATGATTGTTGATGATCTATATAGTTAAAGATTCTATTAAGCATTTGTTGAAAACTTTGCTAATTTTGAAAAAATTCTAAACGAAAAGATTTCTTTACTTTTGACATTTTAGAGAAGCTATGACGTAGCTACAAAGCTTTGAGAGGTTAACTTATGAAATCCCATTATCCTAAGGATAATATCCACCAACATCAAAGGTATCCAAGTAATCACTCCCCAGCATTTTGCAGGAAAGAGTTTTTTGTTTTTGTTTGTTTTTTTTTCACGGGAGCTGGGACCAACCATCACCAGCTGCTCAGGTACCAAAAAATTATGCTTCCGAAATCTCATGATGTCGATTCCACATGAAGAGCAGTTGAGTTGCCTCACAACAGAAGCCCTTTTTATCTTTGTTTTTCTACCAGAATTACAGACTGAAAGACAGTCTGGTCAAGAAAATAAGGAAATACATTGACACACAGAGAAAGCATACATACACATGTACACACAGACATACATTTAAGCTCAGTTAAATCAACTGCCTCATCTATCCATTTTCAAGTTAGTATTTTTTTAAGGTGGCTTATTGCAGGTGCAGTTCCAAAATATCCCCAACATGAAATGGAAAATGGAGAGTGATTAATTAATTGTAAGGGAATCTACATAGATAAAACAGTTTTCCTACGGCTGCTGAACAAGGGCAGATACCACTCTCTGAATAAATACAGAGAAGACAGATACAGAAAATTCCATTTTTCCCTGCTTTAGTAATGATGTGGTTGAAATGTGAGATGCAGCTGGGTTAGAATATTCCTAGACCTGCACTGTTGGAAAAGTGAAGGTTTTTTACCCAAGGCTTCAGCCTCAACTGCCTGAACCTAACTTTTATGTTATTCATAGATTAACTGAGGCAGATGGACACAAGCACAGTAAGTTTTTTATTGTTAAATTACTATGTTACCATTTGCAGAACTGATCAACTTGTGCATTCACATTTTAAATTCTTTAATAATAAACAACTGAACAAACAGGAAAGGAAAACTGAAACAAGGGTTTCCTTATAAGTCTTCTAATTTCTCTAATAATCATAAAAATCATGCTCAAAAATTTTAGAAAAAACTTTTTTCTACATGTGATATCATATTAATAAATAAACTGTTTATTATTTTATTAAATTGGAAAGACTCAATATTAGGGACAGTCTATTTCTTCTGGCTAATACAATTATCATTTAGATAGTAATATAAACATCAAAAAAATAAAGAGGTGGCAGAGTTTTAAATTTTCCAAAGTGTTAACACTCTTAATGCTGAGTTTCCAGTTCCAGAATTGTCCATTCCCCTTGAGGTGAACAATCTTCAGAGGAAAAACTTGCCATAGTAATGCTCGCTGAGGAGTCTTCAAGTGGAGATGTTAGTTCGCTCCATCTGTTCAAAGTGTCAATATGTGCTATACCCTGAGGTTTTGAGCTGTCCCGTGCTAAAAGTAGTGTCTGATTGATGAGATACTGTGCTAAATTTAAGTCTTCAGGAACAGAGTTTGTAATGTCTAAGTTTGCATCCTGTTCTGAGAGCAGTTGCTTTAATAGTGTCCAATCTTGTTTTGCAAAGTGTTGATCATCTTCACAATCCATATCTGTAACGTGTGTTTCTGATTCCATTTTCTGCTCAAATGCTTCTATTACATCCATCTCATATATTGGAGAGAGGGTTTTTGAAGGCCGGTGGTCATATTTGCAGGTTTGTGCCAGTGTGTCACAATCACTTATGTCTCCTGAAATAATTCATAATACTACACAATGTAAAAACTGCACTTGTTGGTACCCCTCAGAGTTTTGTAGAATAATATTAACACAATATAACAGGGATTGTTTAAAAAAAAAAAAAACAGAATGGGAAAAATAACATCTGTACAAAACTGACAAGGTTTCTGAGCGATTTTTCGTTCTGTGTTAAAAAAATTCAAAGGTAATGTGTAGCAGCAAAATCCATATAGGTAACTAACAATAATTCTCCATACTTTGATTTGAAAATTTATGATACAGAAAACAACATAAATTATTTAAACATAAACATAGATGTACACATGTATCTAATTCACTACAATAGAAACTTGAGAAAAAAAAAGACACTGTTATTTTATGGTGACTTTTAAGGTCAGTCAGTTCCCAAAGGAGGAATAAATACATTTTCTCTAAAGACTTATTTCCATATTGTACATGCAAGGGAGGATGCAAGCAGAGACAAACAAAAAAGTACAACTCTTAAAGATCTCCTTATTCTTCTGATTTTGCTGAGTGAGGAACTATTGATTAGTATTTTTCTTAGTTATGATACACAATAGCTACTCCATTAGCCACTATTGCATATTTTAGACATGGGTCATTAGTTTGAATTACTATAATAAAGAAGACAAAAACACAAAACAAACAGGAAACCATCTAAGCATATGAAATAAGCCTGGTCTTTTTTCATATATTATCCTTGCATCTAAATATAATCTCTTTTAGGAAATTTATCTATTTGAAAATTTTGTAATAGAATTATATAGTGATCTTGAAAGTCTTAATCCCTGTAAAATATGTACAAATTCTAATAATCTAGATGTAAAATACTTCAGTGCTTTTTTTAGTTACATATTCCTATAGTTATTGCACAACCCTCGTAGACATACACTACCAAGTCCATAAATCATATCCAGTATATAATAAAATTTCTGATAGTCAAGAATTCTTATGGTAGACATAAATAACTAAATAGCAATAAACTAAGTTTTTCTCTTTATTCTTGTGTAAAATCTCTTAGTAGGTTAACTCTAATAAAGAACCAAAATTTTTACTAGATATTAATTCTTCACTACGATTTTAAGTGAACAATAAAGAATGAGTACCTAGCTAATTTTCCTATTATTAAGAAATTTAAGTTTTCATTTAAAATTTGAATCTGTTGCATAAGTAATTATTCTATCTAACTAAAATATTACATTCAGGGCTATGTATAACTTTAAAATTCTATAAACTCATTCCTTATGCATTTAGAGTTTCTATTTCTGTACATTACCTGCAGATAAAGCAATTTTAGCTTTTTCAGTAGCTGTAGAATGGCTCTCTTTCACTTGACCTTCCTGAGGCAGAACTTGACTCCAAAAGGAGTCAAGGGATTTCGTACAGCTGTTCTTTGGTATGTCAGAATTGGGTTCTCTCTGATGAAGCTCCAAATGACATGGTCTTTCTTGAGATTTTATGTCACCATCCAAGAGTTTGCTGCATTGCTGTAAGTCATTATGCACACTGCTTCCACTGTTTAATTTTTTATCTTCTGGAAGAAGGTGTCTACCTCTGTTGGACAGGATATCTATTGTGTTCTTTTTTCCTGTGGCTGAAATACTCTGTTTATCTTTTCTTGAAGAATCAGTGCTACTAAGATTCAAGAGAGTGCTTTCATTTTTATATACGCTATTCCCTTTATCTTGTTGCTTATATTCTAAAACACTATCTTCACTTTCTTGCGAGAACCTGGAATAGCAGATCCTCCCGTGATGTTCCTGAGAAATGCCATCAAAAACATCAGAAGGTGAAAAAGAATCTTTAGAAGGCTGAAAGGGGGTATGGACTTCTCCTTCATCAGATCCCAGTTCTTCACATTCATCTACTGAAAGTAAAACTGACCTTTTAAACTTTTTAGTTGCAGAAAACTCACGACTTTCATTTTCAGTTGCATCTTCAAAAGCTAAATTAATGATTCCCTGAAACTGCTGAGGAACTGGTTTAGATAGTGAGAAATTTTCTGCAACATTTTCAGCTTCGGACCTCTCATCTTCTGTTTCATCTGCCGAAGAAGAAATCTGATCTATTTCCTGAGCAAACTGGACACTGCCTCGTGGAATATTTTCCTTTTCTCTAGGGTGGGCTATTGCAGATCGAGACCAAATTTCTGACCTTTTTCTAGGAATCTCATCATCACTTGTCGAATTAACTTGGAAAAGATCACTACTACTTTGTTTTTTCATTTTTACTTCAATTCTTAAGTTACTATCATAAATTTTTAATTCTTCAGGAGTACTAGTATCACTGCTGCTTCTTCCAAGAAAATCATGGCACAGCATAGTGCCACATTTGGAAATACCTCTGTCATTTGACCCATCATCATCCTGAGACCCCCCAGCATCATAATCTTCAGATCTGGGCTTTATGTCATCAGACGATGTGGTAGCACTGCCAGTGTCAGATTCAGGACTCTCTCTCTGAAGCAGGACACTGGTATTCAAATTCCAGGAACCCACATATGGAGTTTCATGGCTTTCTGGAGATTCCGATGTTTCCATATTTTTAGGAGAATTTTTGCCTGATAGGTGTCCAAAAAAACATTTGGAGGAAATATCTGAGCCTGCCGCAGGAAGTCTGTCTTCATTCATAGCAGAATCATCAGGCAAGTGACTAGGAATTGTCATTTCTTCTACATTAATTGCAGATTTTCTGTCATTTTGAACAGAATTTAAGGTTACATTTGTCTTTTCAGGAGTACAACATGACACATCTTTCACACATTTAATGCTTGATTTTTTGTTTGTATCTTTTCTCTCTATTTGGTTCTCCCTGTCTGATATTATATGGACTTGTCCTGAATTTGTTGAGTCTAAATCACAAATTGGATTAGAGTTCAAGGAGTTTTCATTTGGATTTGAAATCATGGATTTTGGGGCAGTAGTGCTATGAAATTTTGCATCTATACAATCACTCCCATCAGAAAGACAATGTATGTTAGCTGCACTGCAACAATCTGTTTCCTCGTGATTAGGAAATTTTGTTTCACCTTTATTTAAACAAATCTGTTTTGATTCTAGTTCATGTTTTAATGATTTATCCAGCTTTGAAATATTTTGGCATTCTAATACCAGCTTCTCTTTCTCTTGATTGTTTAATGGCTTTTGTGCATCTGGTCTACATGATGACTGGACTGCTTCTGCATCATTGATTTCAGATGTGAGATTAATTAGAGGCTTGTGAGGACTCTGCTCAGAAATATTATCCTTATTGTTGTCATGTATATCATGAAGCATACTTTTTTGGATACTAGATTTTTCACTTTTTGAAGGTCTTTGAGAAGGCCGAGTTTTTACCATAAGCTGTCCAGGAAGCATTTTCTGTTTTGAATCTTTATTATTCAAAGTTTCACCTTTCTTCGACTGATTTAGGTTTTTAGGTACTGCCACTATTTTTGCAGTAACCTTAGGAAAAGTTGTGTGTCCTTGCTTGACAGTTTTTCTCTTAGGTGTTTGTTTATCTATAGTTGTATTGTGGTCCAACTTTGTCACATTTTCATCAGACTGCCTTGAAGATACTGAAGATTTTACTGAATTTGATGAGCCTCCGTAGGTTCCTAAGAAAAGAAAATTCAGAAGTATGCTCTCCAAGTTGTGAGTGAAATTTAATATTTGTTTTAAAATTACTTTAAAAAAAAAAACCAATAAACAATGAAAGGATAACATGTCTATCTGATTAGACAATTACAGATTAGGAATTAGTTACATGATAAAATTTAAGAAACATTTTTCTATTAAAAATATAGAGGCTCGGCACCTGTAGCTCAAGCAGCTAAGGCGTCAGCCACATACACCTGAGCTGGCAGGTTCGAATCCAACTGGGGCCTGCCAAACAACAATGACGACTACAACCAAAAAAATAGCTGGGCGTTGTGGTGGGTGCCTGTAGTCCCAGCTACTTGGGAGGCTGAGGCAAGAAAATTGCTTAAGCTCAGGAATTGGAAGTTGCTGTGAGCTGTGATATCACGGCACTCTACCCTGGGCAACAGGTTGAGCCTCTGTCTCAAAAAAAATAAAAAATAAATAATAAATAAATAATAAATAAAAATATAGGGGGACTGTTCCATGGTCTTAATAAAAATCATTAAATATCTCTTCCTCAAGTAAAGAGCCTTGATTCTTATGCCAAAATTTGGCTTGCATAAATAAATGAGGGTGTTAAAAATCTGATTTTCTTACATCAAAGGAGAAGCAAAATTTGAAATTTTTGAAGAAAAAATTACTATGTTTTACACAGCTAAAAGGGAGAATCAAGCTAACTATAAAATATAAAACAGAATTCTTGAAATTGCTATAGTTCTTTTCATCAAACAGGAATAAAACCAATTTACTTCTCATAACTAGGTCATTATTACTGTAGCTTATTAGGACTAACAACTTAGATCTGCAATGGAAACTAGAATAGCTGACTGGAATAAAAGAGGGATTAATTTTGGGAATCCATTTGTTTGGTTAAAATCTTAAGAGATATTTTAGATATCAAGTAGAATATTATAAATGTTTAATTTTTAGCTACTAATAGCATATGAATCCTTTTTCTTGGCCTTATTGTATAATTCACTTTTAGTGCTAATTCATAATCTAAATCAGGATTTTATAATTGCTCTTACATATGCAAATGCTTAATGAATAAAGCAAAGAGATTTTTAAAATCGTGCATTCTGATCAGTACTCTTATTTCTTGTAACACTGAAAAACAATGGACACAGCACAGATTCTGGAGGGAAAATTCTTCCTTGCTACATATTACAACTATCTAGATCAGCGGTTCTCAACCTGTGGGTCGCGACCCCTTTGTAACAATGAAAATACATCCTGCATATCAGATATTTACATTACGATTCAGAACAGTAGCAAAATGACAGTTATGAAGTAGCAACGAAAATAATTTTATGGTTGGGGGTTACCACAACATGAGGAACTGTATTAAAGGGTCGCAGCATTAGAAGGCATTAGGAAGGTTGAGAACCACTGATCTAGATGGTACCATTACTATTTAAAGAGATCATCATTGCAAGTTTTATAGATGGTATACTTATAGTTATCAATAAAACTCTTAAGAAATATGGTCATAATACATAAAAGGACCAGAAAAGCAGATAAACTAGTGACTCTCTTACCTACTTATTTCATAAAAGACAATAAAAACCAAGCCCACATCCTAAAACATCAAAATACTTGCTTAAAAGCGAAAGTATAAATTCTCATCTCTATACTGTCAAACAAACGTAAAATGAATGAAATCTATTTTGCCTATTTGTGACTGAAGTTTGAATCAGAGTTCTGCTTATCCAATTTAAACAGGAAATAACATTCGTAGTACCCAGGACTATTTCAGCTTTACCTTGAGCTTTAGCAAGATTAGATGAGGTACTCTTTGTCCTCTGCTGAGTTGTAGCACATCCATTACCACTTCCCCTTTTCTTCAAAATTGCCTGTGGTACTGGATCACCGTATCCTTTGGCACTGACTTTCTTTAGTACACTAAGAAAAATTATTTGCATTCATGTTTACACTGAGATTCTGAGACATAAACTTTTAAAAGACCCATAACTGAAATAGACCTTTCCTCAAGAAATTAAAAAAAAACTCTTCTAAAAATAGAAAAATCCTATGTTCGTAAGTCTGTAAGTGGATAAAACTGTGCTTTATCACGTATGATAAAGCAAGGCATAATCACATTGCTCAATAATAAATTAAGGACTTCTAATATTTTGTATCAATCATCACTTTGCATAAACATAGTAACTTCTTTTAATAAGTAAGCAGACTGTTTGTTTGTTTTTTTATTGTTGGGGATTCATTGTGGGTACAAGAAACCAGGTTACACTGATTGCATTTGTTAGGCAAAGTCCCTCTTACAATTGCATCTTGGCCCCAAAAGGTGTGGCACACACCAAGGTCCTACCCTCCTCCCTCCTTCCCTCTCTCTGCTCTTCCTTTCCCCACCCCTCCCTCCTTCTCTCTCTCTCTGTAAGCAGACAGTTTTAAAATACCATTGTGTAAATACATTAAATTTTTTAACAAAGAAGATATTTTGAAAATATTTAGCTAAAAGTTAGCTTCAGAGAAAGCTAACATATAGGTAAAACATTAAATGAAGACCTACCTGTTACTCGTATTAGAATCTTGGTCATGAATACTTTTTTTATTGGAAGTTCCATTAGTAACTCTTGAAATAGCTCGAGATTTTACTGCTATAAATTAAGAAAAAGTGAGTCATGAAACAGAACACATTAAATATGCAACAATTATGTGTAAATTTACTGGTCAGATACTATAGAACAGAATTGTTAAAGTGGGAAGGACTATGTTTTCTCTCAATTTGTGTAAATACATATAAATAAGCACTTTTTTGCATTTGAAACAAAATAAAGCCCAAATACAGGATAATGTTTTTTTCTAGGAACTTTTAACTGGTAGGAGCTACTAAAAATTAGAGGGCTAGAACCCACCTACAGTGGAGGTTTTGACACTGCCTATACTGTTTTTCACTGTTTGTCCTGGAGAATCACAAACGGATAGTTTGTGACCAGACGGCTTTTCTTCTTCCATTGATTCATTTTCTTTTGGCTCATCCAAATATTCGGTGGAAATCGATAGTTCCATACTTGAATTTGTAGATATGCTGGAAGGTCCCGTGATGCTCAGGCATGGAGAGTCTTTCCCTGTCACTTTCTTCAAAGGCTTTGATTTGGGTTGCACATTTAAGTTCCCAGCGAGTACCTTGGGTCTGGCACCTGTAGTGTGCCCTTCTTGGTTTCTCATTCCTTTTCCATTTAATGAAGTTTTCTGTCCAGTTGCTGCTGCCATTGCTGATCTTCCCACAACTTGTTTAGGTGACATGTTTTCCCATCTTGTGTTACCACTGTTTTCTGTTTTGGGTTTTATCACAGATTTGGGCTTTCCAGAGACATTTTTTCCCCCAGGTTTTAATTCTTTTGTAACATTAGCTGCTATTTTTGTACCATCCTTTTCCTTTAAAGCATCATGTGTCAAAGTTTTACTTATACTAGTACTTGATGAATGTCCAGATGCTCCTAATCCATCAGATTTCATCTTTTGATTATTAGTAGAAAGATAACGCCAACACTCTTTCTTGTTATTTCCCCTCCAAGATTTGTTTTTTATAGCACCAGAATCAGAAACTTGTCTCCTTTGCTATAAAGAAGAAAAAAATAGTCTTTAATTTGACTGAAGTCTTTGACATATACTACTTTATGTTTCAAAAAGCTAGTCTTTCAAAGAAAAAAAATAGCAAAGTTTATATGATTTAGGGCCACTCAAAATTTGAATCAGCTTTGATCATTTTGATTAAAACTTGTTTCTGATTGTATTACCTTTAATCTAAGACACAGCATAAAATGTTTATTTTAAGGGCACACTATTTTTATTTATGACGTTATAGAGAGATTAATGCCTAAAGGTTCAAGATGTCTTAAATGAATGATAACATCCAAGATTTTTTGAGGGCCCACACTCAGGTTCTGTGCTAAATATTTTTCATACCTCATTTTGATCCTATGAAATTGCTCCTCTGGATTTTTCCATTTCTTAGACAAGAAATTGAGGATTGGGTAGGTATGTGACTTACGCAGGTCACATGCTGGTAAAGACCGGAACCAGAACTTGGGCTCCTGATTTACTGCCTCAGGCAGGTAGTCATCTATATGGCATAATTTGAGGGACATGATAAAGATTTTCACTAAAAATTTTCCCTTTAATCATATCTCAAATGCCAGAAATTTTATCATTTAATATTATACTCTGTGGTGAGAAGAGTTTATTTCTTGAAGTCCTCATTAAAAAAAAAAAATTAAAAACTTCCCAGGAAACATGGCATTACACTTGAAAAAGCTTAGTTTTGGGAAGAACAAGAAAAATATTAGCTTCTATAAGAAGGGGAGGAAAAAGGATCTTAAAAACAGATGAAGCAAAAAGGGGCAAATATAAAAGGACATTGATAATGAATGCACCTAACTTCATTTTGCTTACAACTAACCTTGACATGGAAGGGAACAACAAAATTTTAAAAATTGGTAGAAATTTTAGAATAAAACTTTGTTATATTGTTATTCTTTATATAAGTATGTAAATACTTATCCCCCCCCCCCTTTGGAAAGTTGTATGAGATCGCAGAGGTATGCAGCAGAGCCTGAGCTGTCTTCATTTTCTATATCCAAAACCCTTAGGCACCATGCCCATCACAGATTGGGTGCTCAAAAAAATGGGATTAGTGTTATTAAAACTGGGCATACATTAATATACAGTATAAGGTCTAATTATTTCTAAATATGAGAAGTTTCTAATTATATGAAAAACTATTTGAGACAAAATAAAGTATATATGTATGTGTGTGTAGGAGACGGAGCACCAGGTTCTTGAGGGAGGTGCTGGGAGCTGAACAATCTCCTAGCTGCAGCCTGGAGACAAGCCCTGAAGCAACTGAATGCATTAGTGAGATAAGATCTGCAGCTGGTTAGCAAGCAGGTGTTATACTTTGGACATGTGTGGTTAGTGAGATAAGATCTGCAGCTGGTTAGCAAGCAGGTGTTATACTTTGGACATGTGTGGTTAGTG
>CAUYPK010125961.1:0-35857 GCA_963574355.1 Loris lydekkerianus
TATTTTCATCACACTGGTTAACATAGCCTTCCTGGCATTTTCTTAGTTATTGTGCTAAGACATTTATATTCTACATTTAGTAAGTTTCACATGTACCCTTGTAAGATGCACCGCAGGTGTGGTCCCACCAATCACCCTCCCTCCGCCCATCCTCCCCCCTTCCTCTCCCCCTTCCCCATATTCTTAGGTTATAACTGGGTTATAGCTTTCACATGAAAGCTATAAATTAGTTTCATAGTAGGACTGAGCACATTGGATACTTTTTCTTCTATTCTTGAGATACTTTGCTAAGAAGAATATGTTCCAGCTCCATCCATGTAAACATGAAAGAGGGAAAGTCTCCTTCTCTCTTTAAAGCTGCATAATATTCCTCACTTTCGGTTCTTTGTGGCACCATCTTCCCTCGCCACCCTTGCTAACCAAGGTGGCCGTCCCTCTCCCATGCTGCTCGCTTCTCTGTCTTCATGCTTAGTCTATCAGTTTAACATGCCCATCCTCATGAGAAGTGGACGCTTCCTGGGAACAGGGACCTAATCTCTCCTGCTCACTGCTGGGCAGAGGGGATAATAGGTATTTACTGCATACACTTGGTGCTCTCCTGAGCTGGGCATGAGCTTAGGCTCTTTATATCACCTTATCTTATCTAATCCTCCTAAAAGTCTGCTGTTTCAGGCCCCAGATGACCCCACTTGTCAGGTAAAAGTAAATCCCAGCTGGGTTAGGCAGCACGTGAACATTAGAGTCTGCACCACGACCCCAGCTGCCTGCCTGGTGGTACCAATGTAACGTGAGCCTGCCGGCTGAGCACAGAGGCAGCTGCTGCAGGGGGTGGGATGCTGAGAAGGCTGAGGCACTCTGGAGAGGCTGTCTCTTTGGGGTTCACGAAACAGGATGTGGGTGTCGGGGGACGATGGGCCAGGAAATGGAAGTTAAGCGTCCATGGCTGTGTTGGTTGTGGCCCTCGCTCACGTCTCATGGTGACTTTGCTGTGGGCATCAGAGCACTTCCAGCTCCAAAGATCTAAGATGTTTTTCATTTCTACCCTGAACTCCAACCACTGCAATAGGTGCAGGAGTGAATCACTCCATTATTGAGTGCCTACTGTGTGCCAGACATACTTCAAGGCACTGAGGCTGTATCAATGAACCAAGCAGAGCCTTCTGCCCACACAGAGTTTATACCTGAGTGGAGAGAGAAAATGGCAGAACAAGTGACCAAATAAAACAACCATTTAGATGAAACAGGAACCGAGTTCCAAAGCTATTATGGGAGGAAGCAAAAAAAGGCTTGGTGGGAGAAATTTGCAGGAGAAATCTCCTTTAGGTGGAGTGATTAGGGAGAGAGAGTCTCACAGCTCACAGCAACCTCCAACTCTTGGGCTTAAGTGATTCTCTTGCCTCAGCCTCCCAAGTTGCTGGGACTACAATGCCCAGCTATTTTTGTAACAGTTGTCATTGTTGTTTTAGTTGGCCCGGGACGAGTTCAAACCTGCCAGCCTCGGTGTATATGGCTGGCACTGTAACCACTGTGCTATGGGCATTGAGCCTAGGGAGAGTTCTTTTGACTTAAAACTTTGACCTGGAGATGGAGAGGAAGTAGCCACAAGAGGAGACAGAAGCCACAGCACGTGCAAAGGTCCTGAGGTAGGCATATGCTAAGCCTGTTCAAGGCACCAGTGGAGTCAACACAACTAGATAAGAACCAGAAAGAGCAGCCACATAGGAAAAGAGGTCAGGAGGCAGGTAAGCAGAGGGCACGTTGGCTTTCACAGGGAATTTGGATTTTATTTCAAATATCAAAGGATACCACTGGAAGGTTTTGAGCCTGGGACAGATATGAGGGTTTTTTAAAATTCAATTAATAGACTGTTTGTTTACAGCAGCTTTAGATTTACAGAAAAATTGAGTAGAAAACAAACTCATCCATGTCCCTCTCTTCCCCTAACTGTGGGCTCCCCTGTAACTAACATCTTGCACTAGTGTGGTGTGTTACTTACAGCTGATAAACTGACACGGATGCACAATTATTAGTTCAAGTCCACGCTTTGCACTAGGCTTCACTTCGTGTTGTACATCCCATAGGTTTGGACAAAGGTGTAATGACGTGTCTACCATTATAGCATCACACAGAATAGTTTCACTGCCACAGAACTCCCCTGGGCCCCACCTGTTCCCCCTTCCCCTCCACCCCGCCCCCACGCCCTGGCAACCTCTGATCTTTATATTGTCTGTATGGTTTTGTCTTTTCCAAAGTCTCATAGAGCTGCACTCACACAGTATGTAATCTTTTCAGACTGACTTCTTACGTGTGGCACTGTGCATCTTTAAGTTCCCTTCATGTCTTTTTGTAGCTTGATAACTCCTTTCTTCTTATAGTTGAATCATGTTCCATTGCCCGGTAGCACCACATTTCATTTATGAAGAGCACAAGACGCTGGGTGAGAAGGACGCAGCCTGTCCCTGGGGGGTGGACGGTGGCTGGTCACTGCCTGAGAAGGAGAGGGAGGGACGTAGGTGAGCAGGATGGGGAGTCCCCGGCCGCGACGTCAGCGCTTGTCCTCTGTACTGAGGGTCCCGCCCCCACCCTTCCACGTCCCCAAAGCTGTCCAGTCCTGGATGTGGCCGTGGAGCCATGGGAACTGGCCTGCAGGTTCTCACGGCCTGGCTTCACTCAAGCCGCTGTGGAATGACAACACAATGAAACATACAAACACAAAAGGGTTCCTAGAGTTGGAATTGTCCTCAAAACCATGGCCACATTTGACAATAACACCCAGTCAACTTTTCCATGCTGGTTCCCAGCCCACAATTGTGTCTCACTGGAAATGCAGGAGACGGGACTTTGAAGACGCCTCTTCTACTCTGGAGGGTGATTCAGAGCTGGGTTTGGTGGCTCTGTGTGTGAGCATGTTTTCAGACAAGCCACCAGAAGCTCTGCATTGTTTTAGGAACCCTTCAAATGTGGCCAATAAATCAAATTCATCCAAGATGCACACTGGAAAAAGCATCGCCGAGAGGGGACAGCGCTCTTGGTGCCGGGAGCTCTCGTCACCCTGCTTTAGATCAAGGGCAGCCTAGAGGGGGAGGCCCAGGCTCCCCGCTTTTTCATTGCTAAACCCATTTCAGGAGACTTGAGCGTTTGCCACCCAAGCTGGGAAGGAGGGCAGGAATGGGCTGCTTCAAAGATGGCAGACTCAGGATACGCAGAAAGGGGGAAGACACAGCCTCAAATGCCAGCGTGTCCGGGCTGGAAAAAATCCACTCCTGGGCTGACAGCATATCATGCCCATAGGCACCGATGCCAGGGCAGGGAGGTGTCATGGCTAAGAGAAAAGACTGCTGGCGGGGGAGCATGGCGAGATCTCCGTCCACTACCTGTCACAGCAACCTTAAGGAAGTGGCTGACGCTCTCTGAGCCCAGTTCTCTGGTCTGAGAAATGGAAATAGTAACGGTGTTGCTCCCCATCTTCTCTGGGTTGTTTCGTAGGGGCTGAATTTTACTCTTCCCTCCTTTAAAAACAATCAACCTTATTGAGGTATAAATAACACACCATAAAAGTGATCTGTTTTAAGTGTGTAGTTCAAGGAGCTTCGGTTTGGCTAGAACAGTTCCATCACCCCCGAAGTTCCTTCAAGCCTCTTTGGAGTCAATTTCTGTCACCACTCTGGCCTGAAGCAGCACCTGGCACTCTGTGTTTAGAAGGTAAAACAGGAGCGCCCCTGGGGCCAAGTTCTCTGTAAGTGCATGCAGGTGCCTTTTAAAGGTGTCCGGAATGAGCTGCGCGTTCAGGCAGGGCCATCCACATTGTGATCACCTAGGTTTGTGCATCGTACAACTGCACAACCCCCCATGGCAGCCTTCTTCGGTGCCTCAGTCATTGTCAGGGATTTTTCTCTCTAACAATCATATTTCCTGGGGGGAAACATTCATGATTCATCAGAAATTGAAATGGAACTGAAAGCTCTGAAAAAGTATAATCTTAATTTGTTTCAAAATATGTGTATATGCACACAAATAAAAAGTAGAAGACTAGAAGGGAATGTACCAACATTTTTATACTATCAGGGTGATAGATTTAGGTGTAATATTAATTTTCTTTTTTATACTTTTCTGGATTCACCACATGTTCTATAAGATATATGCAATATTTATAATGAAATGTGTTATTTGGCTGAAAATAAGGCATTCATCCTTCTCTTCCTTTTTCGATACAAAGGGATGGATTCCTAGAGCAATATGATTAAAAAAAAAAAACAAAAAAACCCTTGAGAATTCCCAGTCAGGGATCAGGGCTGGGTGCAGTGGCTCACACTTGTAATCCCAGCACTGTGGGAGGCCGAGGCAAGTGGATTGAATGAGCTGAGGAGTTTGAGACCAGCCTGAGCAGGAGTGACAAAGAGACCTCATCTCTAAAAATACCTGGACGTTGTGGTGGGCACCTATTGTCCCAGCTACTAGGGAGGCTGAGGCGGAAAGATCACTTGAGCCCAAAAGTTTGAAGTTGCTATGAGCTATGATGCCACAGCACTCTACCCAGGGCTATAGTGAGATTCTGTCTCAAAAAATTAATAAATAGATAAATAAATAAATAGAATTCCCAATTAATATAGCTTCTGGAGCAAAATGGGAAATAAGAAATAAATGCTTTCTACCTTGCTCTGCAAGTTAGCACGTCCACATACGTACATGAACACTCACACACAATACTAGATAAGACTTTTCTGCAAGATGATTTTTTGGAGCTTGACCTAGACACATCTTATTTGTTTAGCATTATTAAATGTCCTCTCGTTTCTGGATTTTCTCAGACAAGTTCAAGTATAAAAAGTTTCTTACTTCTTCAAAGGCAGTCACCTCTCCATTTGTAAGAAATTAGACATTTTCCTAGTATAAACTCTCTGCCCATGGGGGATGCTCATAAAAATCACTTGACCCCTGAATGAATGAAATGTCTGTTTCCGAGCTGTCTCTAGGGCAGTCATTATTTCACCAGCATCCCTGTCTGCGGTGCTCCGGAGCAATTCCTCCAGAGCTGTTTTCTACTCATCAGAAAACATTTTTCAGGTCTGTTGGGAAAGCTTTCTTTATACTTGATATGTAATAGTACCCTTCAGGCAGGAAACTGTTGATTTTATGAAAAAAAATAAAACGCTAGACTTTTCCAAAAGCATTTTTTTGGTTAAATAAAATTAGCAACATAATATTAAACATAACGCAATGCTAATTGCAATTAAATGTAATGGATATGAAGATGTAAGTACACACACAAATGCCAACCACATGGGATAGGACGTTAGTTGTATTATTATTGCTAGCTCCCTTACTTACTTATCTATTCTCTTAGGTATAATCCCTTAAAAAGAAAAAACAGACACCAGTGTGTATAATCCAGTATCGTGAGGCACAGTTTGGGCTCTGTTTATACTGGGGGCGATGTAAGGGAGCTCTGACCCGGCACTTCCTAGGGCAGTGCTTTCTCACTTGTCTGCAGTTTTTGGTTGCCTTGCAGGAGAAGGGAGTGCAGAGCAGGAAGAAGGACGGGTTCCTGCTGGTACTTAGTGGATGGAGGCCAGAGAGGCTGCTGAACCTCCTACGATAGCCACACCCAAAGAGTTATCGGCCCCAAACAGCAATAGTGCTTAAGCTGAGAAACCTTGGGCTAGAACAAATGAAAAGGAATATTCCCCAAACCATTAGAATCTTCATAATGTTACTACAAAGGTGCCAATTTCCTGGAAAAACAAAATCTCATGCTCTTGAAAACACCAATTGGAGGGCGGAGTGTGCTTCTGAGACTCAGTTGTAGCTCACTGCTTTAACTTCATCCACGTTCTCAGAAAACAAATAGAAACCCTCTGTTCTCTTGTCTTCACATCCTCACGTCTTCAGCCAACCAAGCTCGGCGTGGCAACGTTATCCCAACGTGGGCTGCCAAAATTCTTGGGGTAAAACCACAGACAGCAACTGAAATCCCTAAGCCTCAGGTCTGTCCTGTTAATGGGCTTAGAACTTGGGTTGAGCAAGGGACACCCACCATCTCTTGTCATGTCTAGAAAGTGGGCTGTGGATGGTGTTGATTTTCTTCTTTCTAATTGTCCACATTTCCCAAAATATCTACCACAGACATGGATTACTTTGTTAGAGAAAAAGCTGGTTGTTGACATAAATCTATGCGACCCTTTCTTCTGATTGCTTCAGAATCCTCTGAGGCACCATTTTGCCAATAACTCAAAAAAGAAAGGAACGCCATGAAAGTGGCTCCAGGGTGGACTCTGGAAGGGTTAGTCTCCTTGTGGGCAACAAGGTTAGTAGTGACTCCTTCAAGTTCAGCTGTGAGGGGCCGAGACATAGCAACAGCACCAACATATCATTGAGATCACCAACTACGGAAAATCCAGAGGCCACAGGGAGCTTTGCTGGTGTTTGTTTATCGTGGAAATTACACACAAGAACCTGTCAGTCGTGGGCCTCAGACTTGGTACCGAGGCAGCACCCAACACCTGACAAAGCAGGTGTCAATTGATCCTATGTTATTGTGGGGACACAATGGCTCAGGACAGAAGTAATATGTCTTGCTGAAGGCCAAACTGTTTCTGCACGTGCCCAGCAACAGATTTTAAGAAAGAAGGGCCTTTTCTGAATGAGGTCCAGATGCTGAATACCAGAGGCAGCTGCGATGGGCCCTTATCCCTGTCCCCACCCTCTGTCACCCCGCAGCTTCTTCCCTGGCCCCTGCCTCACCTGCAGCACTGATATCGGCACCCCAGGGGGGCTCAAGTCTGTGCCAAAGTCAACAAGCTGCATGGGTGGCCTTGGCTCACAGTAAGCGCTAAGAAACGTGGCTGCTTTAATAATTATCATTCCATGCGCCTCTTGCAAGGCTCAACGGGGCCGAAGCATGGCAGTCCTCTGCCACCCCTTCTGCTAATCCCTCCTTTTCTCTTTTCAGCCAGGACTCAAGCCACCCTTTCCCTGGTCCACCTCAGCTTCCTTCCCATGGGAGCCCCCCCCCAGGGCCCACTGAAGGAGGGATGGCTAAACAGGGCGTGGTCTGCCTACACAGCAGGCCCTTACTCAGCCCCCAAGAGGAAGGAGATACTGGTACATCCCATAGCTGGGTAAGCCTGGAGGATGTTACACCAACTGAAGCCAGTCACCAGAGGACAAATGCTATGCTTTCTGTGCTGTCAAGTTCATGGAGACAGACAGTAGAATGGGGGGTGGGGGGGTGGGGCTGGCAGTGGGGAAAGGGTAGTTCTTGTTTAATGGGTTTGGGGGTTTAGTTTGGGAAGTGAAGGGTTCCAGAGATTCCAACAATGGGGATATGCTTAATGTTACTGAATCTATACTTAAAAGTGGTTAGGATGATAAATTTTATGTTTTGTGTATTTTACGACAAATAAAAATAAAATGAAGGCGGTAGGAAGCAAAGATATTTTCCCTAGAGGCAAAGCCACAGGCTCTTTGTAGTTTTATGTGGACTTTTTGGGGGTTCTGGGATGGATCCTGCCTTCCCTGCCTTCTCTGAGCAGCCTCATGCTCCTGGGCCCGCTTTAAGGAGGGGACCCCCAGTGACGTTGGGGGAGGGAGACGGGCTTAAAGAGAGCTAGACGCTCCAGATGTGCTCCAGGGAATAGCAGCAGAGTGTGGTGTGGAACTTGTTCCCACCTCTTTTAAGGAGCTGAGGGATACCTAGAGCCCTCAGTTTTTGATACAAAAACTAAGGGAGTCCCAGGCATACCAGGTCACCCTCCTTAATCAAGGTCACCTGCTTTCCCCAGAGCCAGAAGACTAGAAACCGTCCCCAACCTCCTCCTTTCCTCCCTCCCCCACGGAGGGCCTCCTAGCTCCCAGACAGAGGGGAATTCTGATTCCAGAAACTCTGGGGAAGGGGTGCTTTTCCTATTTCCCTCTGTCTTGGGAAGCCTCTGTGGTCTTCCATAGCCTGGGTCCTGGGGCCATGAAGCTCCGAGGGCAGAAGGGGGAGGTGTGGGAAGGAGGCTGGCCTTTGTAGGCAGGGCTCTGTGGGTACCCTGAGTGGGGCCCAGGAGCTCAAAACAAGCCCAGGGCCAGGATGCACCCCTGAGCACTTCCTTCAGGCTTTGGCTGTGGCCATCTGCCCCACTGCCCGCTGGGACCGCAGGGATGTGGAACATGCTGATTTCTCTGCCAAGACAGATTCCTGAGCTTCCTGCAAGTGGGGTTCTCAGGCTGTGCCCGTGACTGGTCACTGTGCTGGCAGGGGTGGGGAGGACGGAGAGTTCCCCTGTAGCATGAGGAAGGGATGAGTCGTATAGGGAGAAACTGAGGCCCAGAGAGGGGCCAGAGGTCACTCAGGGACTGTCAGTTTCTGCCACAGTCAGAGCAGGGCAGTGGCCTTGGGCTCTCTGACATGATGCTCCTTACTGAGTCCAAAGTCAACGGCCACAGAGCATGTGCAGTAAGGGCCTGGAAGCTGACCAGGTGTCCCCAAATGTGGTGCTATATAGGCCATGCACTCCGAGGGGGCTGGGCACATCTGAGCACCACGACCTCAGAGAACAAACAGATGCGCCTTTCCGTTCAGAAAGAGGCTCCAGCCCGCTTCATCTGAGCAAACTTGGGTGTAATTTAAATCTTATTAAATAATGAATCTGGGTCAGTGGTAATTTATAGATTACCTTCATTAACTGGATAAAAATAATCACCAACTCAACAGTGAGTCATAATAGCAATTCAAAAAAAAAAAAAAAAAAAAAAGCTACATCTTAGCACTAGTTGGGGTGTGAGGACATGTCTCCAATTATTTCCCAAAGATTCTGGAGATTGGCAAAAATCAACATGAGTTTGGCCTGCGACAACTCCCTTTCTTTAACTTTTAAGCCCTTCAGGAAAAATTTAACCCATATGTTTTGGATTTGTTTATGTTTAAACCATCAAAACAGTGTTTGCAAGAAGCATTTGATGTCCAAGAACCCCTTCTCCCTTCTTTTTTAAAGCCCTTTGGTCTTTGAACCAGGAAGTCGTCTTGTGCCAGGATGAAATGAGGCTGTCCTGGCAGGAATGCTGAACTGGCACTCTCTCCACCTTCTCACCTGCCCTCAGGCCCTGAGAGTCTGTTGGGAGACCAGGAAATCTTCCTTAACCCTTTGGAATCTCCAAAGGGTGGGAAGACCGCCCTGAGAGGTGCTCTTGCCAGAAATGATCCGTGGAGCTCCTGTCCTGAGAATGGCAGCTTGAGCTTACTAAGCACCTACTAGGTGCCAGGCACAGTGCTGAGCTGGTATGAACAACTCAGTGAGGTAAGACTTGTATTGCCCCCATTTTACAGGTCAGAAAACTGAGGCTAAGAGAGAGTAAGGGAATTGGCCGTGAGTACAAAGCTAAGTCAGCCAAGTTTGGAGGTAGGGTCTTGAGCACTTTACAAAAAGGATCTGAAGCTCAGAGTTTATTAAAACTGCCAAATAGATTAGGATAAAGGACATAAAATACTTTGAGAGGTATTAATTAAGCTGATACCACATTATTTTAAGTGGTACATGTTAAAGGGTCCCCACAGTCACATGAAAAAAGTGGAAATTTGACAGCCGAGAAGGCAGGGTGGGGGTTGTTGTGGTTGTGAAACGGTTAAATGCTGTAACTGTAGCCGCTCTAAGAAAGTGCTGAGTAAGTTCCTTTGTTCAAAAACCCAGAGCCTAACTTGACCACATCCACTGATTAAATGGTTAAGACATACATGTTATATATGCATGTGTATGTATGTAAAAATTTGTGTGTAAAAATTCATGGCTGCCTATTTTAGTCAAAGCAATGAGTTTCTTTTGGCTAATATAGAAGACATACCTAGTAAAAAAAAATTAAATGAGATCCCTGCCTCACCCGTATGCCAAAATTTATTCCTGGTGGACCAAAGATTAAAATGATGAGTAAGCAAGTAATTAAATAACTGAAATAATGAAACTAAAAAGAATAGAGGGCGGCACCCATAGCTCAGTGGGTAGGGTGCTGGCCACATACACCGAGGCTGACAGGTTCGAACCCAGCCTGGGCCAGCTAAACAACAATGATAACTGCAACAAAAAAATAGCCAGGCATTGTGGCAGGCGCCTGTAGTCCCAGCTACTTGGGAAGCTGAGGCAAGACAATCACTTAAGCCCAAGAGTTTGAGGTTGCTGTGAGCTGTGATGCCCCGGCACTCTACCCAGGGTGACAGCTTGAGACTCTGTCTCAAAAAAATAAAAAATAAAAAGACTAGAAAAATAGGTATGAATGAATATTTTATGATCATGGGTACTGAAAGAGCCTTTTGAAGCATGGTGCTGAAGAACTGAAACCATAAAAAATAATTTTAACTACCTAAAAATTAAACTCAGAACAGCAAATAAAATATTACAAATAAAATTGAGAAATAGCTAAATTGGAAAAATACATAAAAGGTGAGAAACATAGGATATAGAGCTGTAATATATAAAGAGTAATTGCTAATCAATATGAAAAGTCAAATATACTAAAAGGATATAAACAGACAAATATCTAAACAAGAAATATAGATGACAAAATACTTGAAATTATAATCACTTCAACTAATTCAATGTCTGTTACATCAAAGACATTCAGTAAAATGGTCGTTTGATATCCAAACCTCCTGAGTTACATAATAAAAGCTCATGGAGGCCTTTCCTGAATATCTAGAGAGGTAGAACAAACACAAAACTCAGCTCTGTCCCTGGCCTGCAGAGCATCACTACAGCAGCCACTGGAGAAGTTCCTGCCATTTATCAACTGTGGGACTTTGCCAGAGAAATGGAGCAAATGAGGATAAATAAGGTTGGTGATAATATCTACGTCATGACACTGTCACAAAGAGTAGCAAGTTAATACATGTAAAATACTTAGAACAGTGACTGGCTCCTTTAAAAGACTCAGCTGCAAAGTTCAGGAATAAAAGCTAACAGGGCAACGAGGAAACACCTGTCCGTTCATTGACTGGGTTATTCAACAAATATGTAGCATCTAGTACATGCCAAGGACTAGCATGCTAATGATAGATGCTCCTCAAATATTCAGAAACTGGAGCAATGGTAGCAAAGGAGAAATGATCTCTGGTGGGGAAGCACCTTGTCTTCATTGGTGGCCAGACCTAATTCCACCTCCAGGGAAAACTTTCTGGATAAGACGTTTTTCAGGCTGGGCCCTGAAAGTTAAGTGGGCATTTTCCAAGAGAAGAATGATCCAGGCAGAGAAAGCAATCAATTCAAATTCTCAGATGTGCAAAGAGAATGAAAGTAATTTTAGTCTATATTTACTCACAGTATAGCCTTGTCACTAAGGAGGAAGGCCTGGGAGTCAGAGCCACGGAGCCATATCCGGGATCTATCAGCTTCCTGTGTGCAGAGTGTGTGTTTATGTGTGAGTGTGCGCGCAAGAGAGATGTCTCTGACTCTTGTTCAATCTCTCTCCATCTCAGTCTTCTCACCTGTGGAATGGGGACACACACAGAATATCTCCTAAGTTTTGGGAGGTTTGGCAGTTTCAGGCATGTGAAACACCAGAGGGTAGGCATGCTGGGAAAGCACACACGGCAGGCCATTGGCAGGAAATCAATCCCCTTTGAAGGGATTTTTAGCTAGTTACACAACTGCCACCTGCAGGCCATTGTTCAAGAGTGAGGCTGGGCCAGACTGGGAGCCCAGTGGCACACGCGCATAATCCCAGCACTCTGGGAGGATGAGGAGGGAGGATCTTTTGAGCTCAGGAGTCCAGACCATGCTGAGCAGGAATGAGATCTTGTCTCTACTAAAAACAGAAAAATTTGCTGGGCATTATGGCCTGTAGTCCCAGCTACTCCAGGAGGTTGAGGCAGAAGGAACACTCAAACCCAAGAGTTTGAGGTTGCTGTGAGCTGTGATGACATGGCACTCTACTCAGGCTGACAGACTGAGACTCTGTCTCAAAAGAACAACAGAAAAAAAAACTGAGTGAGGCTGGCCTCTCCAAATCATCTTCAGGACGATCGTAACCCAGGGCTTCTCGGCCACCTCACTGACATGGGAGCCAGATAATTCTTTGGCATGGGGTGGGGGTTGAGCTGCTCACTGGTCTCTGCCACTAGCTCCAGAATCAAGGCCACTAACACCTACCACTGCCACCAAGACTATCTCCAGACACTGCCAAATGTCCCCTGGGGCAAAAATCACCCCTTGAGAACCACTGTTCCAAGGCAATACGGTCTTCCAGGAAAAGCCTGGCCTGGTGGAGTAGTCCCGCACACAGAGAGAAATGCCTGCCCTGGAGACTGACTGTACCCGGGGTGTCCTGTCCTCAGGCCAAGTTCAGGCCTCAGGTGTGGGTTGCTCCATCAGGAGACAGTTTTAAAATCTCCTTCAATGAGCTGACAATAGACTTAAAAATCAAGACATTTCACACAAAAATCCAGCTTTCTGACTGACTTCTCTTTGAAAAGTGGAATACGGTGATGCTGAGTCAGCATTCCGCTGAGCAGCAGTCTGCAGATGGGCACAGCCTTCCCGGCTGCCACGGGCCCTGGTGAGTCTGCTGTGCGCCCTAAATTTGGAGAGCAGAGTGTGCCTCTTTCCATCCCAGTCCATTTGCACATTTACCACATCTCAAGTACTTAAATTCGGAACTCTTAATCTAATGTGCTTGCACATACATGCACACATACACACGTGCGTGCATGCACACATACACACAAGCATGCATCTGCTCAAACACACAATACAGAAACACATATGCACATGCCTGCATGGACACGTGCACACACGAATGCGTACACACTTTGCATATATCCACACATATGCACTCATAGACACAAACACATTTATACACATATCTACATGCATATGCGCACATACCTGGGTGTACGTAACACCTATATGCACAGACACACACGCCCCCGCAGACCCTCACTCTGCCATTCACTGCAGCCCAGGGGTCGCAGAGTCCTTGATGCACACACCTGGCAGTGAGACTCTGACCTTTGAAGTCATGACTGCCTCCCACAGAGGCCCTTTGAGTGTCACGCTGGACTGACGGATGGGATGGCTCAGCTCAGAAACTACCGCATGTGTTTATTATGGCGACGAGTGTGGGCCAGGCCACTCCTGGCTTGTGTAAGTGTCAACTGGTGACGACATGTGCTCTACAGAAGGCAGATGTCAAGGGGGCGGGGGGCACGGTGCAGACCACCCAGGGACAGAGCTCACACTGACGAGAGAATGAGGCTAGAGGGAGGCGCGGTACCACCAGGACAGGCCCGCCATGAAGACGGACCACGGCCTGCCACTCATGGGGCGCCATGCCAGACATGCCCCTGAGATCTGCTTTGTCCTGGAGGAGCCACGGGCCCTGCACAATCCCTCAGTTCTGTTCTCTCCGGAAGACTCCTGGCCCTGTTCCCGTCCCCGCGAGGACATATGTTCAGACACCAATCAGGAGGTGCAGTCTCTCACCTGTTTGAATGATAGTAGCAGATGAGGTTGGATAGATACCAGGCACCTTCTTTTCACTTTAAATACATTACCTTGTTTTTACTGCAACCCTGGAAGGGAAGTGACCTATTATCCCAATTGTTAAAGCTCAAAAAGTTGTAGCAGTAAGAAGGACTTAGTATGAGCTGGGGACAATGCTGAGCGCTGAACTGATACCAGACACCACTTCAACTGAACTTCGCTACACTCTGCTGAAAGATGTTCTATTACTATTACTGAAATGGATTCAGGTGGTCCCTTCTCCTCCTCCTCCCTGCCATCATGCAGGCTGAGATTTGCAGAACCTTCGATATGACAGGTGCGTGTCAAACATTGGCCTGGCACCATCTCCATTAAACCCTCCAACAGCCCGAGGATGGGGATGCTCTTGTCACCTAGTTCTCAGAGGAACAAACCACAGCTCAGAGTCACACTTGGTGGTCCCCAACCCAGCTGGGACCCAGGAGTCAGTGGGGACTGTCTGCCCCACTGGCCTCAGGAGCTGCAGGGTTCCCGACAAGCACGAGCAGCACAGCATCTCTGGACCAGAGCTAAGCCCCTGCGACCACCTGTCCCAGCACATTCAGAAACCAGGAGCACCTGGGAAGGCTGCAGAGGTTCCCCGCGCTGGGGCAGCCTTCAAGGTCCAGGACGCATCCCCTTCAGCTTGGACTGGAATTTCAGGAGCCTGCTTCCATTAAGTCACCAGGAATGTCCTTGAGAAGTTCTCAACCTCCAGACCTGGATTGGAGGGTCTCAACTCCACTGACCCGCAGAGCTTCTGCTCAGCCAGAACTTTAATTATCCCAAATCTGCCTGCCTCTACCTCCTCCCCAGGAACCTGTCCCTCTCTGAACTCCTGCAGATGGATTTTGTTCTAGATTGAGGTCCCCAGAAGCAGCCCCTGACACCAGGACTCACGGGCAAGTCATCTTTTAAGGACATGCTCCCTGGGGAAACCAACGGGAAGGGGACAGGTCCCCAAGATGGGAAGGAGCCAAGCAGGGCTGAGATTCTAGGCAGCCTGGGGACAGCGGCTTTTGCCTGATGCATGCGGAACTCTGGGGGGGGGGGGGGTGACTTACACCACAGAAGCTTCCTGACCAGGGGCAGGGGTCAAGCTTTCCTGGGGACCACTCTGGGGCCTGTAAACTCCCAGTTACATCTGGGTCTCCAGCCCCACCCCTTGCATTTCTGGTAGCCTAAGGACACTTCTCCAAAGAGGAGCCATTGGAAACAGAAGCACAGCATCGGGAGGGCACCGAAACAGAAGCAGAGACCCACGGGGATCAGGACAGAGTGCCTCTGCTCTCCACTATGGCTTCCTCCTCCTTATAACATGACAGAAATGAATACTTCCCTCACCTCACACAGATCACCGGCCTGTGAGCTCTATGCCGACATCAAACCCTTTCACTGTTTCCATCTCAGAGCCCAGCTGACCCTCAGTCAGCAGTGAATGAGGAAATAAATTTTACAGAGGGGGTGCTCCCAAGCCCAGTGACTGACTGAAGTCAAGGGTCTGTGCTTTGGAAGGTCCTCCCGCTGCAGTCTGTATTCTCGTCCCCAGCTTCCTATTCTCCATGTGTTTCACAGCTGAACCAAGACAGGACACAAGTCTTACATTCCTCGAGCACCTCGGTTTGCTAAGTAGTGTTCCCAGACAAGCGACATCCACATTGGCTGGGAACTTGTTAGAAATGCAGACTCTTGGCTCTACCCAAGACAAAGTATCAGAAACACTGGGGATGGGCCCCAAATCTAGCCTTTAACCAGCCCCCAGGTAGTTAAGGATAATGGCTCTAACACAGGTGTCAGGGCCCTGACAAAGGTGGCACCATAGTGGGTGGCAGTCAAGATCATTGCAGCTGAAGCACTTGTGGTGGTGAATGTTGGGGACAACTGACCCCATGTCAGACCCTCCTGCATCCACACATGCATCCACCCATCTTCCCATCTCACTCATCCATCAATCCATCTATCCACCTATCTACCCATTCATTCATCTATTTGACTACTCATGCATCCTCCCATCCACTCATCCATCCACCCATACACCCATCCATCCACCCACCCATCTATCCATCTACTCATCCACCTACACACACACCCATCCATCCATCCACCCATACACCCATCCATCCACACATCCACCCATACACCCATTCATCCATCCACCCATCTACCCCTCCATCCATCTCATCCACCCATACACCCATCCATCCATCCACCCATCTATCCATCTACTCATCCACCTACACACACACCCATCCATCCATCCACCCATCCATCCACCCATACACCCATCCATCCATCCACCCATCCACCCATCCACCCATTCATCCATCCACCCATCTATCCATGATTCATCCATCCACCCATCCGCCCATCCATCCATCTCATCCACCTGCACACCCATCCACCCATCCATCCACTTATACACCCATCCATCCATCCACCCATCTATCCATCTACTCATCCATTCATCCATCTATTCACCCATCCATCCACCCATATACACATCCATCCATCCACCCATCCATCCACCCATACACCCATCCATCCATCCACCCATCTATCCATCTACTCATCCACTCATCCATCTATCCACCCATCCATCCACCCATCCATCCACCCATATACACATCCATCCATCCACCCATCCATCCACCCATCCACCCATCCACCCATCCATCCATCCACCCATCTATCCATCTACTCATCCACCCATCCATCCATTTATCTACCCATCAATCCATCTCACTCATTCATACATCTCATTCATCCACTCATCCATCCATTCATCCACTCATCAATACATCTCACCCATTCAACCATTCGTTTCATACATCCATCCTATACTTACACACCAGGCATGGTTCTGGGTTCAGGGGACATAGTGTGAATAGCTCAAGGTCAGGTTCCAGGAGTTCTGGTCACACTGATTTTGAAGAAGGAGCAGAAGCCTGCTCAAGCCAGCTCAACTTAAAAGAAGTTTGTTAAGGAATGCACAGGACTCTCAAAGATGCCAAGGGCAAGAAATACACCATGCCTACTAGAACTGGGACTGGGTGCCGGGACCAACCTGTTCTCCGCGTCTCTGAGGAACATGTTCTCTCAGCTCTGACTCTGTCCCTCTCAGATTCTGTCTTCACTCTTACTAGCTTCTCTTCCTCTCTCCCTTATCTTTACTAATCTGCTTCATTCTCTCTTTTCCCAACTAATTACTCAATATTTGCCTTCTGAGCTGGATCCAATAGGACTTCCTAGCCTTGTAACAACCTCAAGTTTCAGCAAGATGCTCTACCCTCCATAGGCGCTCCTCCCTGAGTCTCTTGGTTCAAGTTCCCATGGGAGACTATCTTGGCTTGGCCAGCCCACGGATGGGCAGTCTCCTGGTCAGCTGAGGTTGGAACATGAGTCCTTCAGCCTGATTGTGTCCACTCAGCACGGCCTGACTCTAGCTCCTGAATCCTTTCTCTCACTCACTCCTTTAACAGTGTCTCTGTTAGGAGGCCTTTGGGCACAAGTTTCAGAAACCTCTATCTTAAACCAGTAAGGAAGGTTATTATCTCCCCCTTGTGAAGCTGAGAGGCAGGTGGCTCCAGGCGCAGCAGGAGGAGCAGCTCAGCGATGGCATCAGACCTGGTTCTCTCTGTTCCTTTGCTGTGCCAGCCTCAGGGTCCTGGTTTTGCACTTCGTCAGTCTCCCCTGGCGGTCATGAGATGGATGTTTCAGATTGAGTTTCTGGCAACTACATTCAGGGGAAGGACAGGCTCTTTCATGCCTCCCTTTTGGGCATATGGTATGTCTGTGGAAGCCCCCTCTGCAGGCTGGCCGTCACAGCTCACAGGTAGAAATAGGTCATGTCCCCACACCTTCTCCATGCCTCAGAGAAGGCAATAGTGCCACCATGGCGATCCTGCCACAAGACCTAACCTGTTTTTCTCAGTGTTTCCCAGGCCCCACCCTACTTCCAGGACTGTCCCCTTCTCATCAACCTTCGTGAGTATGACTCCCCTCAGAGTGACTCTCGCTGCTTTTCTCTCCCATTCTGCATGGCTGCAAAGCTAGTCTTCCAAGAATATTATTTCTACTGCCGCTTCCATGCTCAAGAACCACCTATGACTCCCTCTTACCTATTACTCCCTATCACTCTGCCTAGCTTTCAAAACCCTTCCAGACCTGTGACCCTCAGACACACTTCTTTATTAACAATTATTCCTGGCCTATCTAAATGTTCACCATTTGATTGGAGCAGACTATTTTGGGGTAATATCTGAATACCATGCCAAATTCTACTCCCCTGGACTTCAGTCAGTATTTCCTTTCCACCTGAAATGACCTCTCCTCTTTTCTGAAATTTAATAAAGACCCACCTATCTTTTAAATGTGGTTAAAAGAGGTGCAAGACCCAGGACCAGCTGTCACATAGATAGAACAGAAAAGACTTCCTATGTCAGGCACCATGACTTGGGTTCGGTCCTGTTTTTAACAGGACTGTGTGACGTAGGCATGTCAACAACTGGTCCAAGCATCAATTTTGTCAACTTTAAATAGTGACAATAGGACACATCTCCTGGTGCTGTCCCATGCACACATAATAAGGCCCCTAGGGCGAAGCACATACTAAACACTCCATAAACAGTAAAGATGACGAGATTGTTCCTAAAGATGCAAACTTTGTCATTATTGTCTCAGTTGCTATTTCTACTGGGAACCAATCCCCTTTCCTCCAACCCAGTTCCTTACCTTTTTTTTTTTTTGAGATAGGGTCACTTTCTGTCACTCTGGGTAGAGTGTAGTGGTGTCATCACAGGTCACTGCAACCTCAAACTCCTGGTCTCAAGTGATCCTCCTGCCTCAGCCTCCTGAGAAGCTGGGACCATAGGCACATGCCACCACACCCAACTAATTTGTTTCTATTTTTGGTAAAGATGAGGTATCACCCTTGCTCAAGGTGGTCTCAAACTCCAGACCTCAATCAATCCTCTCACCTTGGCCTCCCAGAATGCTAGGATTTTAGGTGTGACCCACCGTTCTGGCCCTCAAAAACTCAAGTAAATTTGCCACTGGCCTCTGGGAGCCTCTGTTCTTGGGTGAGGAGCAGAGAGGACCCTGCCCCGGGGACACACCCAGACCTGTAGTCACACCTTGGCTTGTCTGAGGACTTGGTGGAGGTGTGGCTGGCAAGCAAGACATGTATTTGTACCCAGCCTCCCCACACCTCCCAGCAATTGGCTCCCCTTATGAGATTGTCCCTGGATGTTCTTTGCCCAGGGTCTGGCTCCCAGGCCTGCTCAGCATGTGACAATTCCAGATACCAGCTCTGAAATTTACTATTGGTAGCAACAAGGTGGGACCACTGAGCAAGGGGGAGAGTCCTCCTCAGCAAGGCAGGGTGAGCTAGACAGATGGACCTTTTACAAGAGAGAATGTCCCAGGGTGGGACCTGGCTTCCAGTCCTCCGTCACTCCTGCCCAAAGCTAACCTCAAACTCAGAAGCCAGAGAAGGACTGACATGTTGATGCCATTAGCCCTCAAACAAAAGCCAAACACTGCCTCCAGAGATCTTGCTTAAATGAGAATATTCAAGACTTATGGAAATGTCTTCAAGTCCAAAGACCCCCTGGGGTATCCTCCTGGACTCAGCACCCTCAGTCTATGCTGACAGCCTTTCAGCATGTTTGGAATTGAGGTGAAACGGGGTGGGAGGTATGGTTGACACGCAGATGAGCCAGAGCAGAGTCCAAGTCTGTGTACTCGAGTCACAGTGGGCCCCGGCTTAGGGGCCTTGGTGGTGACCGTCTGGTGCTCTGGGTTAGGAAGTCTTCTAGAGCTGAATCCAGGGTTGGCAGTGAAGCTGCTACTGCTGCTGGTGAGCACGCTCGAGCATCACTAGAGGTCAGATGATGTTCAGTGCTTTACACACATCTCATTTTATTCTGACAACAACCCTGTGAGATGGTACTATTTATATCTGTTTTGTAGATAAGGAAACAGAAGCCCGGAGAGGTTGAATAACCTGCCTTAGGACACACCCCTGGATAGTGAAAGGTCCTGAATTCCAAGCTGGCCAGTCTGGTTTTGGAGCAGAAGCTGCTTAACCTCTACACTCTGTGGAGTGCTGCAGTTGATTAGCAATGTCTGCCACATGGCTTACATGGTAGTGATGGTACATGTGCTGTGAATTTGGCAACTCCAGTTTTGTCAATCACTGGTTCAAAGACTCTAAGACTTGGTGTCCCCTTAGATCTGAGCCTTCCTGTCTTTGTACAGACAGTTCTCTCTTTGCACAGTAGTGAGAGGCCATAAAATTGTCCATGCATGCTGAAACTGTGCAAAACAATCTTCATAATGATTGGGAAAAATATAATCATTTCATGACTTTTAAAAATGGTGTCAAAGCATTAAAAACTACCTTATTGTCATTTAGGAATGCATGAGAGTGAAAAAATAGTAAAAGCAATATTAATTAGCACTGTAATTTAAGATATGAGGGATAGTAAGAATGGAAGTGTTTTATGTCTTTGAAAAAAATCTTTCAAGACTAGTTTGAAAAGTCTTTGCATTCTTATATAACTTACGATACAAAGCAAGCATCTTTACCTTGCCTTAGAGAATCGTCGTCCTTCTTCATAAGTTTGGATCGGCTTCCAACCTTGTGACCCCAAGGATTTCAATATGGTGACATATCTGCAAGTTCCTCTAATGTGAAGTTGTCTGTCATCATTTCCCTGAGATATTTTCATCCTCGTCACAACTGCTTTTCTCATTTGCTTTGATAAGTTCGCCCCCATAAGGTGCCCTGGCCCCAAAGGTGGAATACCCACAGCAGCAGCAGCAGCAGCAGCAGCAGCAGCAGCAGCAGCAGCAGCAACAGCTCCTTGACCAGCTTTTTCTACAACACCTCCACTTATACTCGATGCAAGTTTCACTTACACTCAATGCGAGTTTCCCTTCCAGCATTTCTGCTGTTCATTTCTTAGCTGCACTTTTATCTTTGTCCATGATTCCTTCCTTGGATTACTCCTTTTTACAAAATGGCCTTGTAGGTCTGTTACTGGGAGACAGGAGACAACACAACTCCATGCTTTACCGTCCATGTATAAACTGGATATGCTTAAGAACCTGTCACACACACTTAGAAGAAGTGATGTGACTCGTTATGGATCATGATGTGCACCTGTTATTTACACAGTGATTTGCTAGAGAACAACTAGCAGAGAAGTTGGTAGCTTGTGCAATTACAGTTAAAATACTGTGGTAACTTACCATTGAACCATGTTGTTGGAGAACTGGTGTAATTTAACCAAAACGTGGGAGCTGACATCTGTGTATATCAGAGCCACGCAAAGCAAGGACCTGGCCGAAAGGAGTCTATGGAGAAAGGCTAGCTCCCAGAAGCAAGTCGCCAATGAAGCCAGGCTTGCCTCCTGGCTCTGATGATCTGTACTTTGGCCAGACTACAGGATCACCTAAGCCCTGCCTCCTCCAGGAAGCCTTCCTGGATTTTTCTCTGACTCTTCCATCAGAGAAGGATAGTCCTGTGACTGGCATAGTCCTGTGACTACGTCCATTCTGAGGCTCTTGGTGCTCTCCAGAGTGGATTCCTCTGCCTCTCTTCTCAAGGAACACCTTTATCTGGTGCAGAGACTATTGTTCACACCACGCTGAGTATGAGTTCATTTTGGAGAATGGTGTTCACATTACTGTAGTATATGAGTTCATGTCTAGGTGGCACACTCGTGAACACTGTTTTTTCTTTAAACAATGTGTAAAATTTGTTTTAATAGACATCTTCTATTTATGGGAGTCCATACTGGTTTTCCATTTACGGTGATGAGAGAGAAATTTTTTTAAAATAAGTCCATTTATCTGAGGAAAAGGAGTCAATTATTAGTATAGGCTGTATAAGGATATAGTCGAACTCCTGGAATTCTAAGTGAATGATGGAGATTGGGGAATAAGCCCCCAAAGGTTGTGAGTTTGATCCCCTTCCAGGGACACAGAAAAGCTCCTGGAGGTTTTATTGGCTGACTCACTGGGTGGTTTTCAGCAGGTTGGGCACCATAGTCTTCTCCCTGGCTGCTTGTGCTAGAATTTAAAGAGAAAGGCTACTATGCCATTTTTTGGTTACCAGCCCTCCTAGGACCCTGCCAATGAAGACAGGCTTGAAATTATTGATTCGTTGTGTATAACAAAGCCAGAGTGGATGTTGTGGGAACAAGTACCCTGATCATTAGCCCCTGGCCTTGGGCAAATTATTTCAACTTCTGTGGGCCTCAATTTTCTCATCTGTCAAATGGGGATAAATGAGGGTTGCTCAGCCTACCCTGTAGGTCAGATGTGCATACAGAGGACTGCCCAGAGGGAGGAGGTGAAAGCATTTTGGAAAATAAATGTGCTGATAAACACCATTTACCTCCTGAGAGAGGCAAGCAGAAACCACAAGCTTTAGAGCAGGCGTCCTCAAACTTTTTAAACAGGGGGCCAATTCACTGTCCCTCAGACCATTGGAGGGCCGGACTATAGTTAAAAACAAACAAACAAACAAAAAAACTATGAACAAATTCCTATGCACACTGCACATATCTTATTTCGAAGTAAAAAACAAAACGGGAACAAATACAATTCACACCGCCTCATGTGGCCCGCGGGCCGCAGTTTGAGGACGCCTGCTTTAGAGGACTAATCACTCCCTTCTCCTTCGTGAATCTCTACCCTTGGACACATAAGACCTGGGGACTTTACAAGGGTCACTGCTATTTTGTTCCAGAGCCTAGCACTGTCACTGGCATTGGTGAATAAACGAATGAAATCTAATATTATTCAAAACCATTTTTTTTTCTGCATCTTCATTATAATCGCTACAGAAAAAGAAAATAGAGGCCTTCAAGTATTCTAACAGAAATTTTGAAAATACTATTTTGTAATTTTAACAAATCTATGCTATTCTATTGACCAGGTAATTTTAATTGTTTAAGAGCAAAACAAAATATTTGGCGCTGGAAATGCAGTGCCCAGGAATCAGTGGACTTTTAACCTGGATTTGTTTTCTTTCTAGTGGAAACAATAAGTGCTTCTTTACAAACTGTCTTCATCCCAGTGCTCAGCTTTCTTCTAATTAGCACCGAATAACAAAAGTATAACAGTAGCACCTCTCCTCCCAACTTTTCTAACAGCCTGTCAGAGACAGAATAGTGTGAAAAACAGCTGGTTTATGAGCGACTTTGTCATTTTTTTCCTGCTTAAAAAAGGCCCTGAGGATGTAACTGCAGAAAAATGAGCCTGGGGTGGGAGCTGGGAGCCAAGGGGTTGGAAGGGAGGCATGAGGTAAGGGGCGGGCCGTCACCTCCAGGATTTAGTGAGAAAAGTCTAACTGGCTGTGTGATCTTGGACGGGCACTTGCCTTCTGTGGAGGAAAGTTCCCTCCTCTGGAGTGGCGGATAGGAACAAATACACAGAGAGTGCCCCCCCCCCCCCAAATGTGTATGCGTTTTAAAAAAGGAAAAAAGGCGTTAGGTTTCTTATTTTCAAGTCACGTTTTACTTGTGCAATTACAAGAAGTGGTCAGTGTGACTTGTATTCATCTCTTGTTATTGGTATATATTGAATATCACAATTTTAAGACAATCCTTTTCTTTCTTAAGATATGTATACATTTTTATATGTATATGGCACCCTCTGTGTAAATGCAACTCTGTTGTTGACATGACCAGACCATTCCAAGTATGTGGCATACTTTGCCCTAACTGCCTTTTGCTCATAATTGCCCTATGAGGGAGGTCCTGGTGTTCTGACCCTACTGATGTACAGTCTGACGTCCAAAATCACAATGTCAGAAAACGCAGACCTGACGCTTAGACTTGGCCTGTAATCCTGCCTGCCAGTGCTGCAGAGACAGCAGGGACAGATGTCCTAGGGAGGCTGAGAGAGGAACCCACACTGGTCTTTCTGTAGCCCTGGGTTCAGGGCTGGTGTGTAGCACTGAGGGCAACCCTGGAGGTCCAGAATGGGTAAGAAGAGGCGCCTGCCCTCAGGGTCTCACAGTCTGAGGAGGAAGACAGATGGAAACATTCATTCATTCAGCAAATATTTGAGTTTCTACCATATGGATGAAATTTCTAGGTGCTGGCGACACAGCAGTGAATAGAATGAAGATCCTGTCTTTATGGAGCTTACATGGTGGGGAGATGGGGATAGCAGTGATAGTAACCATGAAGGAAAGCAAGGTAGCCTCCGGGCAATGACGCACTGGAACAAGGATGGAGCCACGACAAGGTACCCAAGAGGGTGTTTCAGGCAGAGGGAAGAGAAAGCGGAAAGGCCCTGAGGTGGAGGCTGGGCTTGGGGGGACCCAGCTAGGGCTACTAAAGTCCTCGGGGTTGCTTGACATGGAGAGTGGGGACAGAGAGGAAGAAGTCACTGAAGCAGCCATTAAAAGCTTCTCAAGTTGGAGCTAGGGTCGCGTATCTTTTCTTTGCATCCCACGATGCACTTTAAAAATCTGTCCATTCATTCGCCCTTCATCCATTCCCTCCTTTGCTTGTTCATTCTGATTCATGCTCCCCAGGGGCTGGTTCACCCACAAGAAGACCTATGAAAGGGAAGATGTGGCCTCTGACCTTGAACACACTATGGTTCCGTTGAAGAAATAGCAGCAGCAGCAGCAATAATACTTTACCTTTGCTGAACACCTAGAAGGCACACTGAAACCGTTTCAAACATGGAGTCAGTGGGGCCGCTCTTGCTGCGTGTGGCAGAAACCCCTCAAATCAACTTAAGTAAAGAGAGAATGTATTGTCTGGTGTAAAGAAAAGTCCCAAGGTGGAGATGGCACTGGTCGCTTCTTCATCAGGAGTCAGCGGCCTCTCGCCCACATCTCCAGGCCCAGGCTCCCACCTGCTACTTCTAGGCTCAGGCACAAGACACAGGAGCCTCAGAAAAACCTGCCTCATCTCTCATTGGCTTGTTCAGGTCACATGGGCTCCCCCAGCCAAATCCCTGTGCCGGGAGGAATATGATTCCCTGATTGGTCTAGAGCCAGGGCTACGGTCACCCGCGGGGAGTCCAGGTGGGCCCGGTGGGCCCCAGCCATGCTGGGTTGATCCCCAGGGCAGCGGAGGGACCCCAGGGATCCTCTCATCAGTAAAATTGCATGGCCCTAGTGAGCCAATTTTACACTGAAGGAAGGATGGTTGGAAGAATTTAAATGGCTTTCTGAGATAATATGGCCGGGGACAGGGCAAACCAGAAACCAGACTTGTTCTTTCCCCCAAGTTCGTGGTTCTCATCGAGGGACATGGCCTCCCTGGTAGGATGGCCACATTTAGCAAAAAGTGGTATAGGGTGTCTAGCTGAATTTGAATTTTAGATAAACACCAAATAATGTCTTACTTTAAGTATGTTCCAAGTGCACATAAAATATACCATAGAAAAATTATTCGTTGTTTATCTGAAATTTAACTTTAACTGGCATCCTATATTTTGCCAGGCAGCTCCACTCCTGAGGATATTGGGCAATGTCTGGAAACATTCTCTATTGTCACGACTGGAGGAGGTGTGCTAGTGACATCCAGTGGGTGGAGGCCAGGGATACAGGCTACACATCCACCTTGCAGGGCAGCCCCCTCAACGAAGAATTCTACCCAAATGGTCACTAGTGCTCTAAGTGATGGGGGTATCCTACACAGCTCTGGCGTTGACAAGATGAAGGAAGGCAGGGGGCAAAGTGGCAATTCTTGACTGCCTACGCAGACCCCCACTGCGCTGTAGAGTTTGCTGTGAGGTGCTCTGCCCAGGTCAGCACCAGCAGGAATGAGGGAGTTACAAGCTGCGGCCCTTAACCTCCTTGTGAAGGGGACCTGCAGTTTTATTATTCGGGTTCCAGTTTGGAAATGGTCAGAGGAAGTTAATGAGAATCTTTGAACTGGGTTTTGGCATCCACATCCAGCCAGGCTGAGATAAATCTGCTGATACTCATTGAAGAAAGAACATTAAAAGAGAATTTTTTTTTTAAGTTGAGCTTTTCTATTTGTTGTCAAAATCTCCAAGAGACGGCACTGAAATGAATCACCATTTGCTGAGGAACGTGCCCCGACCTCTCCCTCCTGGGTTCATCACAAGCCCCTGTCAGCACTGGGCGGATATGCTCAGCCTCGTCCCAGGCCAAGCTGGCCCCGTGAGGTAGCAGGTGAGGAGGATGAAGATGGTCAGGGTCAGACCCTCCCTGACAAAGAAGTTAAATTTCTGGGCCAGGTTGGCGTCTCTCTGTTTCTCTTTCTCACTGTCTTTCTGGGGCTGGAGAAATATTTATCATGTCTCCAATCAGACTTACTAATTTTGCCTGGTGTTTCACAATGCACAAAAGCCTCATGTTGTAACTGGGCCTGTGACACAAGGTTTCAGACCAACAGAGTCATCCCTGATTTGCTAAATGAACTTTTATTACTTTGGATTTTGTTTTGTTTTGTGCTGTGTTTGAGGAGGGAGGGGACTGAGGGACATACTGGGTTTGTGTGTATATGCAGCATAGATGGAGCTTTCATCTTTGAAGTTTAAGACCAGTTGTAAATTCCTTGAAGTTCGTCCTATTTTCTTTTATATTAGCGTGTTAACAAGCTTTGGAAAACTGACAGAGCTTACAGGAAAGCACAGCTGGGTTGCTCCCTGAGCCGAGGCTTTAATTCAAACCAGAACTGGGCTGTAAGCGCTGTGGCCCGGCTGGTGTTTACAAATGCAGCAGGAAGAGCCCGTTGCACGGTGATGAAGCCATCAACCGCGGGTGCTCTCTGTAGATGAAGCCCCAGTTGGGATTAATTAAGAAAGGAAATGCCACAATACTCCAAATTACTTCTCTAGTTGAAACCTTTGCACCAGATGAAGTTCAACAATAAAAATGAGAGGAGGAGGGGGAGAAAAGGCAAAATAAAGAAAACACCTCCCAGAAACGTTGTTTAATGTGAATTTAGGTTTTTGTCAATGAGGGCAACTAAAGAGCTTCTGATTCCTTGCGCTGGAATTACATGAGGTTTTCTACATGCCCAGAAAGGAGAGGGAACTGAATAGGAGGCAGAGCTCTCTACTCACAATTTGAAGCAGACCTCCATATCCACGGAACACTCTGAGCTCCATTCATCAAAGGCAGCTTTGTGGGAGGGAATCAATGTGCGGAATCCTTTCACTTATAACAAGTCCAAAGGAAGGATATTCTTAGCGGAAGACCCCTGTGTACTGCTGACATATGCAGGAGAAATTTTAAGAAAAAATGGGGCCCTATTCACTCGTCTTTTTGCACATGGCAGTCTGATGTCATTTGGGGAGGACAAAATTTGCCCAACTCTGGTTGGCAGTCAGTCTGCTCAAATCAGGTAACTTTTGGACATGTGCTCTCCTCCGTAGAGGGCATCTGGATGAGACAAGAGGAGGGTCCCTTCCCCTCCCAACCATGGCCTGTCCACCCCACCCGGCCACAAATTACCATTTCATTTCTCTTTGTCCTCCTCACAGGAAATAATGTTCAACATACCTCCCATACATAGGAAGGGGCTTCAGGGAGACCTCGTTGATTTTTATTTTGATGGGATTTCAGGAAAAATAAATAAGTAAAATGTAAACACGGATGACGAACATATACTTTCCATACGGCTCCATCTTAGCCAACCATGTGTTGAGTGTCACAAACCCTTGGACTTTTTGATTGTTACCAAAATTCCACGTGCACCTGGTTATGGGACCAAAATATTCCACCAGAAATATAAACAATGGCAGCAGAGATTCAAGCTCATTGGAACCATCTTGTTGAACAGGAACCTCATTTGGGGAAGCCTTGAGACTGGAAACATCCGCATGACGTGTGTTGCTGGCCAGGAAGGGTTTCTGTTCCGGCTAAACGGTGGTGAGCTCTGCTTTGAGAATTAGGGGTGAGTGGTTCAAGGCTTGGATTGTCCCTCACTGGCTGGGTGACAAGTGCGCCTCTCTCTCTGGGTCTTTCATGTAAAAAAGTAGCTTGACCTGGCCTACCTAGGAGAACTAAGTGAGGGTGTGCATGGGCATCTTCCCTGGGCTGTCCACCAAGTGCAGACTCAGAGCAATGCAGCCACTACAAGGCAAGCCACTTGGACCACTGGCCATTGATGCTGGTGGACCACTAGCCCACAGATGCTGGTCATAGTTAAATGCTCTAGAAATGATTCCCATTCCGCTGTGCCCACAAATCTGGAGAGGATTCATGTGTTTCCATGTCATTGACTTTGACTTATAAATTAAAGCAAGTTAATATGGGACCTATTTAGGCAAAATGAACGTGGAACAGGCTAGTGGACTTCCATTGCCATCCCGTGTCCGTCAGAAGAACTTTTTTCATTGTGTCTGTGTTTGAAATAAAGCTGTTGAAAATATGTATTGCAGAAGTCTTGCATACACATAAGAAAACACTGAAAACTTTACAGAAGTATATAAAACACTCAAAATCACCGTTGGGAGGGAAGGACTCAGTCCATACTTACACACACACAACTTTGTTTTGCAAAAATGGGATCACTGTTTTCATTCAATCATATATCCTGAACAATCGTCGCATTCATCCATTAAGATCTACCTCATTTTTTAATAGACTTTGTTTTTTCGGCTCACTTTTGGATTTAGAGAAAAACTGCAAATATAGTACAGAATCCTCATGCACCCCACACATTAGCAGGGTATATTTATTATAATTAATGAGCCATATGTTGTTATTAACCAAGGCCATATCTTATTCCGATTTCTCCAGTTGTTACCTAATGCCCTTTCTCTGTTCCGGGGTTCCTCCAGAATCCCACATGGTAGTTAGCCATCCCATCTCCTTTGCCTCTTCTGGGCTGTACAGTTTTTTAGGCTTCCCCTGTCTCTGATGACCTACTGGTCTGGTAGGTTGTAGGAGGCCTCCATTGGAATTTCTCTGATGCTTCTCTCACAATTAGGCTGGTTGTGGGTTTGGGGGAAGAGGACCATAGTGGTGAAGAATCTTCTCATTGTTCTATCCAAGTACCTGCCCTTAATGTGATTTATCACAGCTAATGCTGACCTCTGTCACCTAGCTGAGGGTCACCTTATTTTAACACAGATGCAAAGCGTCACATTGTTAGAAGGCATAATCTTTTTTTTTTTTTTTTTTTTTTAACCAGTTGAGGATTGAGGTAATCTTTAAAAATATTAGAAACCATGCCAAAGTAGGCATTCTTATACTACCACATCTGCTCAGAATTTCAGATAGTTCTGCAGTATGATTCCTGGAAGTGGATTGCCGTTTCGAAGGCTAAGCTTATCTTAAATTTAAATTGTCATTGGAAAAGATGGTTCCTGTCTGCCTGCTTCTCCTCGCTTTCCCCACCGGCATCTTTGCTATCTTTCTAATCTCTGTCAGTGTCACAGAAGAGGAAATAAGCACATTAAATTAGGTGACATTACTGCTGAGACTCTCAGTTCTATCTACCTAGCCAGGGACCTCACAGTGTCAGGAAAGGGTCAGTCACTGGGGCCAGTTCCAGAAGGAAATATGCTTAATTCTGACAACCTGGAAGATACAGGAGAAGCACAGGAATTAAAATCGAGTTGAATTTTGAGAATTTTCAAAGCATCAAATCCACGTTTCTAAGCATCTCTTCTTTTCTAATGAGAGCGTCTGTGGGATGCAGGGCACGTCTGATCTTCCCTCATTGTCCTCATGCGTTCACACCCCATTCTCACCTGTGGAGCGTAGTCCCATCCCAAAGGGCTTGTATCCTTGAAACCCTGGCCCCGTCCCTGGCATGGAGGGACCTGGTTTTCGGTGTGTGCGGCCTCCACTCTGTTACAAAATTTATACAAATCACAGGGACACAGTCCTTTCAAAGCTGAAGATTTGACAGCTATTTACATACTGAATGAGAGCCAAGCTATATCCACTTTTAAATGTTTATACAGGCTCGACAGCCGCTCCAGAGCAAAGGGCTGGAGCCAGCCCGGAGACCGCCAGACCTGATGTCCCCCCACCATGATCTGACACATACCACTACAATTTAATTCTCTGCTGTCTCCAGGACCATGCCCCGGCCTAAATCTACACTCACCACCACTATCACTGCCTCATCCTTACTAGATGATATTTTTAGAACCCTTTCTGAATAATAACATTTACTGAATATATTTGCCTGTTTATTGGATTCCTGTCTATGTCTACTAGAATATAAGCTCCATGAGTAGAAGATCCATGTTCTGCCCACTTCTGCATCCCTGGTGCCTGGCACACAGCAGGCAACTTCCCATCCACCCTCCACTCTGCAGCTAGCATCATCTTTTCAAAATGCCAAACGTTCAGAGAAGCTCTCTTCCCCAGCTCAAACCCTTCCATGCTTCCCTGTCGCCCTCAGGATAAATTTCCAACTTCTGTGCATGTGTCAATGGGTCTCCTGGGATGGACTCTTTCTCCATCTTCAGCATCCTTACTCCTCAATCCTTCTCATGATCAAGCCACAGGGAGTCTGTCTGGCTCCTTGAAGGTACAAGACCCTCTCTCTTCTGGACCTTAGCACTGAACCCTTCTGCACCAGCAGATCCTAGCGAGATACCAACTCCTCCTCCAGGAAGCCTTCCCTCTGCCTTGGGCTCCCAGAGTGCTAGGACTTCAGGTGGCAGCCATGAATAATTTACTTTAAGGGGGAGAAAAAGGACGAGAGGCTGGCCGGCTCCACCCATAATCCTATTTCAACTCCCAGAAAGGATGGGGTTGTTCATTACTTAGAGCAGTGCTCCTCGGTTGAGCCAGTTTGTCCCCCAGGGGACATCCAGCAATGTCTAGGTTGTCACAAGCAGGAGGGTACTATTGTCATCTAGTGGGTAGAGAGCAAGGATACTGCTAGATATCCTCCAGTGGACAAGACAGCCACCACTCCTGAATTCTCCAGCCACACGCATCACTAGTGTCAGGGCTGAGAATGTCTGGTGTAGAGCATCCTGACAGCCAAGTGTTCAGTGGATGCTTAAGACATGGGCTATCCGTTAATTAATTACAACAGAAATGACCAGATTCATTCTAGTAGGTGTAGTGGCAGGTGGGGGAAAGTTCCTCTCCCAAGAAGCTGCAGGGTCTGAAAGCAGGTATAAAATGGAGACAGGAAATAAAGCCTAAGAAAAGCTAAAGTCCACTCTGGCTGGGATGCTTGCTGTCGCCAATATGGTGGGCATTTCCATGAAGCAAGACTGAGCCTTCTACTAAATAACGTTAATGGTACCAGGGAAGACAGAGCTTGGAAAACGTGTGGTTCATTCACAGATGTAAGTGAGTCAAGCTCAAGTCTAGGAATTGAGGATCTTGCAGCAAAAGCACCAGGCAAGCACCTTCCCAGCCTGGCATCCTTGGTGGTGGTGAGTGTCGGGGAAGAGTGGGAAGAAGATGAGTGCAATGAGCAGTGGGAGCGGGTAGGGTGTCAACAAAGGCCTCTCCAGGGAGGTTATGGGGGAACAGAAACCTGAAGACAGAATACCAGCACCTCATGCCAAATGTTTGGCAGAAGAGCCTTCCAGGCAAGAAGAGCCAGTGCAAAGGTCCTGGGGCAGGGCTGTGGTTGTTCAAAGACTAGTGAGAGATGGTAGGCCCTGGGACAGATGGGCATGAGGGTAGTGGTGGGGCTAGCATAGGAAAGAGAGCACACATGTTGCAGGGGAGCTGGTGCAGGAGCCCCAGGGCCTTCTGGGCCACTGTGAGTTCTGGCTTTTACTCTAAGATGGAACCCACAGGAGTGGTGAAGCCACATCATGTCGGAAATGACTTATGTTGTTTAAAAGGGGCTTCTCTGGCCGCTGTGTGGAGAACAGCCTGGGTCAGGGCAAAGCTGGGAGACCAGTAGGCTGCTGTGGCAACCCAGGTGAGGCAGAGTGACAAGGGAGATGGTGACAAGTTGTGAGATTCTGGACACGGATCTCAGTAGAGCTGGAAGGATATACTAGGGGATCAGAAGGAAACGAGAGATGGAAAGGTGTCAGAGAGCCTTCTCATTGCTGACTGTGAAAGAAATACAGGCACATCTCTTTTGTTCCCTCTGGTACTCCCGACATCTACATTGTAGCACAGAAAAAGTTTTATGGAAGTCCCCTTGCTTCTTCCCGTCTGTTTTTTGCTGCCTGGACTACAGAGGGAATGGCCAGAGCTCCAGCAGTCATATTGAGTCATGAGGTAGTATAGTTTAGATTAGAAGTTCACCCTAGGGATGGTGAAGCAGAAAGACAGATGGTGCCAAGATTCCCGATAAGCATGGAGCCTCCATCCCAGCCCGGGGCCGCTCATCTCAGACTTCTTCCACACAAGGAAAAATATATCTCTGTTTCCTTTAAGTTATTTTACTTGAAACTCTGTTCCTAGCAACTGGATTCAATATCCAACTGATTTAATACTATGTCTAATTTATTTTGGAAACAAAAATTGAATGGGGTCATGTTAAAATAGAAGTAATCCCCCCCCCCTTTTTGGGCCCTCAGTTTCCTCTTTTGTAAAAACCAGATAATAAGGAGTTTACTAGACAAAGGTAGGAGAGTTAGAGGTATTAGTCAAGATTACGTAGACAGAGTGAAGGGCAGCCTAACTCAATAAATGTTGGCTTCTATTCCTTTCCTCCCAGGTAAAACTAGAATTTTAGAACCAGGAGTACCTGGGTGAATCATGATGTTCCAAAGTGAGTAAGATGGCACCGTCCACAGCAGTATTTCTCAAGCACTTTTTCTTTCTTTTTTTTTTTTTTTTTTTGAGACAGAGTCTCACTATGTCCCCTCGTTAGAGTGCCGTGGCATTACAGCTTACAGCAACCTCAAACTCTTGGGCTTAAGTATTAATAATTCTCTTGCCTCAGCCTCCAAGTAGCTGGAACTACAGATGCCTACCACAACACCTGGCTATTTTTTGGTTGCAGTTGTCATTGTTATTTAGCTGGCCCGGGCCAGGCTCAAACCTGTCAGCCTCAGTGCATGTGGCCGGCACTGTAACCACTGTGCTACAGGTGTCGAGCCATTAAGCACTTTTTCATTATGGCCCTTAAAGGGACTTTCTCCCCCTAATAATCTTCCTCCTCCATGAAATGTTAATATCACAGGCATACTATATTTCTGTTTATATGCCACAGCCCTCTGAAGAATCATTGTACTAGGTAGGAGTTTTTATTATTTTTCCCATATTCACAATATTTGAAATACTGGTTCCTTTAAGATTGCACTCTCTGATTGAGGTCAGCAAACACTTTCCATAAAGAGCCAGGTAGTAACTGTTTTCAGCGTGGGGCACCACGTAGTGTCTGTTGCAACTACTCAGCTCTGCGATGGCCGCAGGAAAGTAGCCACATAGGCACAGGCACATGGCTGGCCACCGACACAGCAGCATCCCCTACCCACAATATCACTCCATGGCTTCAGTTACTTGCGGTACGGTACAGTGGGAGTAAGGAGGAAAGACCACATTCACACGACTTTTATCACAGTATAGTGTTGTCATTAGTTTCGTTGTTAACCTGTTACTGTGCCTAACTTAGAAATTATACTTTGTCATAGGAATGTACAAGAAAAAAGCATAATATTTGTAGGGTTTTGGTGCTATTCAAGGTTTCAGGCATCTCCTGGAGGTCTCGGGATGTATTCCCCCACGGATAAGGGGGACTATTGTAAAACTTTATTTATAGACACGTTCGAATTGCATATAATTTTTTCTATCATGAAATATTCCTTTTCCCAACATTGATACCACAGTTACAAATGTAAAACCGTTCTTAGCTCATGGGCTGTACAAAAACAGATGGCAGGCCAGGGTGTGCCAACTTCGGCTCTGTCACCAAATAGAAACATGTCAGCACTGCCCAACAGAAACAGCGTGAGCCACGCGTGTGAGTAATAGAAAGAATTCAAATGTTTCTAGTAGCCACAATAAAAAAATAGCACAAAGCAGGGGAAAGTAATTTTAATAAAATATTTTACAGAAGCCAATCTATGCAAAACATTAACATTTCAACATGTAATCGCGACTAAAAATTAGAAATGAGTTCTTTTTCTTTTTTTGGTACTAAGTCTTCCGATCTGCTGTGTGTCTCACACTCACAGCCTTCGTCCGTCTTCACCAGCTGCATGGTGAGGGCTCAGCAGCCACGTGGAGCATGTGGCCGCTGTACAGGGCACCACAGGTCTGGAGCCCGGAGGGCCCCTTCACCCGAGCAATGCCCAGTTACTCAAGCAGCTGAGCAGCCCAAGTGGAGCCTCGTTTGCCCCTCAGAGCACCTTAAAGGGGTCACCCCAGTGACCTCTATGTTCACCCAACAAGGAGCATTGCTCTGCTTGGGTCCAGAAAGAGTTAGAGCTTCCCTAAGAGATAAAAGGCCTCTGTGAGCTCAGTGGTGTGCGTGCTCTTCATTCATTCAGCCAGCAAGTGTGTCCTGGGTACACGGTGACAAGGCCTTTCTCTACTTTCTCTATAATTTTGTCTCCCACGGGACATCTACTGATGGGTGGAGACATTTGTGGTTGTCCAGGCTGGAGAGGGGAGGGAATGCGATTGGCCTCTGGTGGGTAGAAGCCAGAGACGCTGCTAAACTCTGGGCAATGCCCGGAACAGCCCCCAACGTCAACAGCACTGAGGTCCAGAAACATTGTTCTAACGAGGGACACCAATAAAGGTGTCGTCGCCATCACATGATATAGGAGCACATCGGAGAAGCCACCAGCTGCCCTGAGACCAAAAGGCTGCACCGTACTGTGGGCAGGGAGGAAACACAGAGGGCATCGGGCAGACAGACGGGGTGTGCAGAAACGGGAGACAGGGAGGAACCTGAGGTGGCTGTGGTGCTGGAATGAAGACTGGACTGCAAAAGGAGAAGAGGAGAGGAGAGGTCAAAGAAGTCACACAGAGGCCGGTCATGGAGAGCGTAGTTAGGAAGCTGACTCAGCCTCGGGGGCAATAGTGAGCCATAGAACGTTCTGAGGGGTGGGGGAATGCATGAGCAGACCAGATTTCCCTCTTAGCACACCAGCCAAGGAGGGCCTTCTTTTGGAGGCAGCTGTAGTCACTCCGCTGCGTTCTGACCGGTTCTGCCTGTTTTGCTGCTGGGGCTGCTGCCTGTTTGGTGCAGCTGATGAGGCACCAGCCCACGCTTCCTCCCATGGAGCTCCTTAAGGCTCCTTGAGGCTCCTTCTGGACATTCGAGTCTAAGGAGCGGGGAAAGCAGAGGGCAGTTGCGACAGTCCCCCTGTGGGCCCCTCTCCCACCCCCTCTGCAGCCTGGCCTGGCTTGTTGCTAAAGCATCCCACCCGAGGCAGAGAGAACAAAAGCCCCAAACCATTTCCAGTAATGCAATTTCATGCTCCGAGTTCTCTCACCACCCTCAGAGCCTCCCGATTCCAAAAAGGACGTGTTCTGGGGAAAGACAAAACAAAGCTCGGGATTTCTGTTTCGTTCCAGTAAGCGCTTTGAAAAAACTCCAGCCTCCTTTTCACAACTTCTCTTCCTTTGTGGGCTGCTGCCACCAGATCTAATTGGCGTGTTTTTGTTTTTTTTTTCTCTCTTAAATATGAGTTTCCTTTGCTGAAAACTTTTTTTTTTAATTATTAATCCTCTCCACCCTCTTCCTTATCACCTCTATTCCAACGCAAGTTTAGGGACGAACAGGAAGGAAGGAGCTGAGTGCTGTCTTGGGTATCACCTCTGCCTATAAAAATGGAAGTGGGCACACTCAGCTTAAAAGGTATTTGCCCTGGAGCTAACCCAGATGTCCATCAGCAGATAAGTGGATAAACAAAATAAGGTCTATGAATACAATGGACTACTATTTGGTTTTAAAAGGAATAAAATCAAGACACTCTGCTGATCCTGATTTTATTCCTTTTAAAACCGGATGAGCCTTGAGGACACTTGAGGTGAAAGGATACCTGCTGTGTGATCTCCCTGACTGAGATACCTTGAGGGGGAATGTCACAGACAGAGGGTAGAAGAGGGGGGCCCCCCCGGACTGTTTCGTGGGGACAAAATTACAGTTTGGGTTGACAAAAATGTTCTGGAGACAGTCAGTAGGGATAGTTGCACAACAATGGGAAATCGTTAATGCCACGGAACTAGACCCTTAAAAATGGTTGAAATGGTAAATTTTATGTTATGTGTATTTTGCCACCATTTATTTATTTATTTATTTATTATTTTTATTTTTTTATTGTGGAGAAGGGGCGGGGAAAGAAGGCGGGGGAAGAGGTGCACGACAGGGTCGGGCCAGTGGCATGGTACCACATTGGCTGTATCTAGGTAGAGGCAGTTTCAGGCCGGGCCTTGCTGAGTCATTGCTATGCGGAAGTAGCTCGATGGATCTACTTCTAGTCAGGCTCAGGAAGTTGCACTAGGCCTCAGGCAC
>CAUYPK010125967.1:0-10965 GCA_963574355.1 Loris lydekkerianus
AGGCTGTTTAGTGGGAAAGATGTTTTTTTCTGTCACGAGGTAGATATTTTGCTATATGGGTATTTATGGTCTATTTAAATGTATGTACACATGAAAATTGGTATGCTGTCACTATAAAACTATTAAAAGTTACCACCATTCTTTCCTAAGTGTTTTACTTTTTGTCATGTAAGCTACTAAGTGTTCAATATCAAGCCAAAGTATTTATTATGAGACAAGAGTTTCCCTTGTCCCCTCTGTAGAGTACCCTAGCATTTACAGCTCACCACAACCTCAACTCTTGGGCTCAAGTGATCCCCCTGTCTCAGCCTTCACAGTAGCTGGGACTCAGGTGCCCATCACCTACCCCCCCACACACAACTGGCTAGGTTTTTCTATTTTTAGTAGAGGTGGGGGTCTCGCTCTTGCTCAGGCTGGTTTTGAACTCTTTATTTTTGAGAGTTTCACTTTGTCACCCTGAGTAGAGTGCTATAGTGTCATATAGCTCACAGCAACCTCAAACTCTAGGCTCACACGATTCACTTACCTCCACCTTCCAAGTAGCTGGGTTACGGGCACCCACACAATCCCTGGCTATTTTTAAGAGACTGGGTCCTGCCTTGCTCATGCTGGTCTTGAATTGGTGAGCTCAAGCAATCCACCAGCATCAGCCTCCAGCCTCACAGTGTGCTAGGATGGCAGGCATGAGCCACTGCGCCCAGCAAGCCAAAGTATTTCGATATTGACTGTACCATCTCCTAGTGATGGGAGTAAAACATGAGGCATGAGGCATTTGGCATGATTTCTGCTGTCAAACTAATAGGAAAGGGAAATGAAAAATAAGAAATGGATGCCAGGCATAGGTCTTGGGAGCTTCTGAATGCCTCCTATGAGTATCCCAAGAGTGATTTATTTCAATTAGTCTATGAAGATTCATGATATAATTAGTTATTTTGTGAGTCAGAGTCCTTGAGTGTTCCTGGGTCCTTCTACCAGGCAAGAAGAGCTGCAGTGCTGTTTCCTTCTAGGTGACCTCACACTTCTCCCTCCCGTGCCCTCAGCCTTAGAGCAGCAAAGATTGCTTCATCTGAAGCCAGTCATGTGCAGAAGTAGGTGTAACTCAGTGGCCTTCCTGTTTGACTGTGGGAACAAAATGATATCCCTTATTTGTGGCTTTGATCTGGAAACCAGATCTTTACCCCATCCCTGCCCTCAAAAAGAGTCTGTTGATACCATGGAATATAAATTGCCTCCCATAAATGGGAAAGGTGGGGAAGGGAGGAGGCATTGTGGAGGAAAAGAACTGATAGGTGCAGGGCTAAAGATACATAATCATGCCGGAGGGCGAGGGTTGGGGGCTGAGGGAGAGGGTGTGTCAATCTGAGGGTTTGGTTTGAAGAACATTGGAATAGTAACTCCTGTCCCTAAGCTTCTTTGTATAGCCAGAATTGTTTTGCTAAATGTGCTCTCTAAGCTCCTCTTTTATATGAAGAGTAACATGTGAAGGCTTAGGCACAGGTGCATAATCTTCAGATATGAGAACTGCATGTTTTTTTGAGAACCACATCTTGGAAATTTCCAAGATGTTCACATAATTGTATCTTTTGATTGTGAAAATAACTAACATTTTTACTTGTATTTATATTGAACAAATTAAAGCCCCTGTAGTCCATATATTTGAAAGCATCCTCTATGTACTGATACATCTATTCACAAATGTGGCAAGCTGCTCTTCACTCTAAAGCAGTGGTTCTCAACCTTCCTAATGCTGCAGCCCTTTAATACGGTTCCTATGGGTTGTGACCCACAGGTTGAGAACTGCTGCTCTAAAGACTCTTGTGTGCTGTGATTTATTTTAGCATTCATTGCAATATCTCTACAAAGCCTCTTCCCCCCTTAATCATTGGGCACTAACTAAATAAATGGTGAGAAGCCTGTCAAACTCCTAAAACCTGTCAGAGGCTTCAATCCATCAGAAGATAACAGACGTCTTAGTGATGTGATACAAAAGCACCTTCCTTCCTTTTGGGAACCTAAAGCTGGACTTTCAAGGCAAAACTATGACTGAGCTGAGTGACCTTGGTAACTCCAGTGAACCAGAATTAGTTGTAATATCAAGAGGCCCAGGCCTCTCGAGGTGGCTCACCCCTGTAATCCAAGCACCCTGGGACTACAAAACGGGTGGACTGCTTGAGCTCAGGAGTTGGAGACCAGCCTGAGCAAGAGTAGAGAGTAGAGATCCCATCTCTACTAAAAATAGAACAACTATTTCTATTATAAAAACTATTTTATCATAGCCAGCCATTGTGGCAGGAGCCTGTAATCCCATCTACTTGAGAGGCTGAGGCAAGAGGATCACTTGAACCCAAGAGTTTTAGGTTGCTGTGAGCTGTGATGCCGAGTTTTAACACGTTTAAACAGTTTGCCCTGTTTGCAATCTACCCAGCGCAAACAAAGGGAAACTCTGTCTCAAAAAAATAAATAGGGCGGCGCCTGTGGTTCAAAGGGATAGGACACCGGCCCCATATGCTGGTGGTGTTGGTTTAAAACCAAGCCCAGGCCAAAAAATGCAAAAAAATAAACAGGAAAACAAAAGGCGAGAAGGATTTTGGTTAAAAAAAAAAAAAAAAAAAAAAGTATATATATATATATATATATATATGTTATTTGTTTTTAGATTTTTCAAAAATTCGTACATAGGGTGGTGCCTATGGCTCAGTGAGTAGGGTGCCGACCCCATATACCGAGGGTGGCGGGTTCAAACCCAGCCCCGGCCAAACTGCAACAAAAAATAGCCGAGTGTTGTGGTGGGCGCCTGTGGTTCCAGCTACTGGGGAGGCTGAGGCAAGAGAATCATCTAAGCCCAAGAGCTGGAAGTTGCTGTGAGCTGTGATGCCACAGCACTCTACCGAGGGTGATAAAGTGAGACTCTGTCTCTACAAAAAAAAAAAAGAAAAGAAAAAATTGGATATATTCCTGGTACAAATGCAAGTTTACTACATTGACATATCACATTGTGGTGAAGCCAGGGCCTTCAGTGCATCCATCCCTGGAGCAACACACAGGGCAGCCACCAGGCAACCTCCCACCGTCCACCCCTTCTCATTTCCCAAGGAGTGGCATTTAAAAAGCAAAGAACAAAAACAAAAACAGAAACAGAAACCAAAACAATAAAACAAAAACAAAAACAGCTAAAAAACTTACTTTCTGAATTTTTCTCCCAAACATTGATTCTAAATCTTAGGGGAGGTTGAGTGGGCTTGTAATTATTCTCTTGGAAATGAGAATCTGCCCTGCTGCTGGTTTCCCCAGTGGTGGAATCACTGCCAGAGTTTCAGCTACTGCAGGTAGCTGAAAATAGATGGGGTCACCTGATGGAACACACCCTTCTGGGTAATCACAAAAATATCCCCAAGTAATAGGTCAGGGTGAAAGAGCAAAGCCTTTGTTAATACAATCCAGCCGCTGACTTTAGTTTTTCTTTTAAGAACTTTCAGAAATAAATTAAACAGCTTCAGAGTGAATCATTCATACCCACCTACAGTTTCTTTCCTTAGGGTCTTTTATTCTAACTAGAGAAATGGGAACACCAGAGAAATGGGGAAGTTCTTGAGTTATAGATGGAGATTTTGGATTCTTTTACTTAGCAGGTCATTAGCCACGTGCTCTGGATCCCCTACTTCCTATAAATATTCAGTGTACTCTGCTTTGTGAGATTAGGAATCGTACAGGTAAGGAGATTGGGCTTGAAAAGACTAGACTAGAACAACAGAGAAAGTACCAACAACTCCTTGATACCGCTTGTGTTTTAAAAAAAGAATGCTATTGTTTCTGTCTTCTCTCTCAGTATGATGCTAGCAGAGGCCCAGATTTGCCCACTTTCAGCACACAACAAATTACTCAGCTTTCAAAACCACAGTGTTGTCCTCCCCACAATTGTTGTTGCCTCTGCCTCTGGAAGCAGATGGCCACTGCTCAAGGAGCCACTTACTCTGGCTAAATACTTGATCTGTTTTTTTATAAATGAGTGTTAAAATGTATCTGTTTCAAACCACGGTGAAAACAAAACAAGATGAGCATGGTCTGGATGTCTGACTCATATTGCCAGTGCCTGGTAAATGTCAGTTAACTCTCCCAGCAAGAGGTCTAGAGACTACCTTTTCTTACAAAGTTGTGGAAGTCTTGCCCAATTAAAGTTGTTAGATGAACATGAAAACTTGCGAAGGAAGGCAGCGTGGCAGGAGTGGAGCCAGAGGGGAAGTGACAGTTTTTCTCTTGAAAACTGCCTTTCTGAAAAACAGAGGCCATCTGCTTTTAATTTGTAAACTCTCAGTGATGGTAAAGCATGTATTTGCACCCTATATACTCGTGTAACAAGTTTCATGAATGCTGTTTAACTGCCCCAAACCCCTTGCACAAATGCATATAAAATTTCATGTCCTAATTTACATACATCACCTCAAGAAATAGGAAGTTTCCATCTAGTCATTTTGGATTTGGGTAAGGCTACATTTAGGTAAGGCAATTTTTCAGGGAAGGATCTTGAAGGGCTTTTCCCTGAGATGAGACTGTGAAAACATGTTAATTTGGAAGACAAAGAGCAAACCTCAGCTGCTTTTGTTTTGGGTTCCAGGGAGCCAGAGTTTCATTCCACTAAGGCCACTTTGAGTCTGTATTCATATGAGCAAAACTGCCACAAAATAACTACTACTTACCCATCACCCATGATGTGCCATGTACTTTAGAAACGGGATTTATTTCATTTAGTGATCAGAACACTCCTATTCAGATATTATCATTTGCTTTTTTCTTTTATAGTTGAGGAAGCAGCTTCCTCTGAGCCACCAATGCCCAGGAGATCCACTGGTCAATGAGAGGAAGTCACAGGATTTGAACTTGCCCCTTTCTGACCTCAAAACTGTTTTCTCTTTGGGAATACAATACAACTGCCTCCCAGGTTGGGGGAAGGGTCCCCCCAAACAAAAGCTGGTTTGTTTTACCGTCTGGAGCCTTATTAAATACAGCCAAGTTTTAACACGTCTGGGTTTTCCGAGGGTGGAAGGTTGATGATTAAGCCAGATGATATGTGGAAAAAAAAAAAAGGACTGATAATTGCAGCACCCATTGGCATTCTTTTTGTATGGGGGATTTCCAATCTCCAGCAACAAATGGGACCAAACTCAGTAATGTGCCTCATGTTTCCCACAAGCTAGCACGGGCCAGACGGGTGCAGTAATGTAGTCTTTCTTCCCCAAGAGAGATTTGGGGTGGAGGAGAATAGAATTAGTTCTGAAAGGAAAAACCACTCAAGAGCGCCTCCTGAGACAGACTTAGGAGGTTATAGGAGTTATTTGTAAATGGGGGAAACAAGAGAGTACAAGCATTCTGTCAAAAGGCACTCTGTGAGCTTTTCGGCCGCCCTGCAGTATTCACCCCATTTCAGGAAGTCTACGCAGAAGTTAGGAAGGAAGAAATTGTCATCATTTTTTAAAAAGCCAAACAAAGAGAACATCTCAACTAACCAGTCTGTGTTGTTGATGATTCATTTTAGACAACTGTCGAGGACTGAGCAAAAATCAACAGGTGGTCACATTATGAAGTCCTTTGGTTTCACAAAGGTTACTTTTTTGGGTAAGAGATTCCTAGGTGCTCCGTGTGAAACACACATTTATCAATTCATCAGAAAAAAATGACACACGCCACACAGTATAGTACCAGCAACTAAAGTGAGATAAAGGCCCCTTTCTGTCTTTTGAAATTTTTACCGATGTCTCATTAAAGTGAACAGGTTTCTGGGAATTAGCAAATGAAGACTAAACCTTTTACTTTCAAATGTATTCATTTGCAGTACTAATCACAATAGGAAAGATACGGCATCAACAAGCTACACGGCCATCATCAAAGGACTGGATAAAGAAAACGTGGTGTGTGTACGCAGCAGAATTCTGTTCATGCTCACAAAGAATGAAATCACGTCCTTTGTAGCAACGTGGGTAAAACTGGAGGCTATCAGTTTAGATGAAATGACTCAGCCACAGAAAGATGAGATTTTCACTTGTACATTGGAGCTAAGTGATATGTGCACAGGGAAGCAGAGATTGAACAATGAACAGTGGGGTTCAGAGTGGTGGGGAGGGGGTGGAGGAGGGGAGGTTGCTTGGTGGGCGCCATGGGTGCTGCTGTGACCATGATGAAATGAGGGCCTCTGATTCACCACAACGTGGTGTGTCAGTGTAGCAGCCTGTAGGTGTACCCCAGGAATGTATACGGAAAAAAAAATCAACGGAAAAATAAATAAGTGAAAAATAGAAGTTCTATTAGGAAAAAATGTCATTATACAAGTCCATATATATATATATATATATATTCCATATATATATAAGGAAGTCAGGCTAATACTTTATAGATGACACTTTAGCTGCCGTGGAAGCCAGAGACCTTTCCTGGAGCCTTGGAAAGTACCCAGTGAAGATGATAAATCTGGGCTTTTCTTCCATTCTTTAACATAAACAAGGAAGAAGCGTTGTAAAAAGGCATCAGTGTGCATTACTTGCAAACCATACTATTTTTTAGAATAAACTAGCTAAATTAAAAGGTATTTATACCTTTAAAAAAGTACTCTGCTTTAATTTTCAACGTAAGTTATTTCAGTTACATTCAATTTTCTACATAAAAAATACTGCAGGTGAGCCAAAGATATTAATCCTTGTCTTGCTCTTTCTCTTTCTCTCTTCTTTTTCTTTTTGAGACAGAGCCCCAAGCCATTGCCTTGGGCAGAGTGACATGGCATCACAGCCCACAGCAACCTCCAACTCCCCGGCCCAAGCGACTCTCTTGCCTTCGCTCCCCGAGCAGCTGGGACCACAGGTGTGTGCCACAACACCTGGCCATCCTTTGGTTGTAGTTGTCACTGATGTTTGGCAGGCCCGGGCTGGACTCGAACCTACCAGCTCTGGTGCATGTGGCTGGCGCTCCAGCCACAGGTACTGAGCCTCATTTTTTTCCTTTTTAAGACAGAGTCTTGCTCTGTCGGTTTGGCTGGAGTACAGTGACATCTTGATAGCTCACTGCACACTCAAAGTCCTGGGCTCCAGCAATCCTCCTGCCTCAACCTCTGAAGTAGCTGAGACTACAGGTGCACACCACACCCAGTTACTTTTTCTATTTTTGCAGAGACAGGGTTTCCCTCTTTCCCAGGCTGGAGTTGCACTCTGACCTCAAGTGATCCTCTTGCCTTCGTCTCCCTGAGTGCTGGAATTATAGGCATGAGCCACCATGCCTGACAGACTCTTATCTTTATGGAAGCATTTTATTGTTTCAGCCTTAAAGAAAACGGAAAGTTCTTTGGCCCTGCTTTGCCTGGAACTGTACTGGTTTCAAAACTGAAAGTCCTATGTCCTGAAAATGCTCTCAGTTCCCGCCAAACCAAAACAATTAGCCAGATAGTATGGCTGTAATACAATTCTATATGTAACTGTAGCAGATTGTTCCCTAAGGATCTGCATGTAAATATGTATACCCCATTTATTTTTTTTTTCCACTTTTGACTCACTTGAGAAAAGATTGTAAACATAATTCTCCAGTGCTGTGCCTGTCACAAGGTTTATAAGGGATTGAAAGATAACACAGAAGCAAAGCTCTCAGCCCAGCTGATAGTCAGCCCCCAATAATGGTTGCTAAAAAAATACTTTGTTGATTACAAAGAGTTTACAACAGCAGAGCAGAGTGTTATCATAGATACTAAGTATATAATGAGTGAGGAGGTGAAGAAAACAACCTTGTTTTTTTCTTTTCTCTTCTTCTTCTTTTTTTTTTTTTTAAAGACAGAGTCTCACTATGTTGCCCTTGGTAGAGTGCTATGGCGTCATAGCTCACAGCAACCTCAAACTCTTGGGATCAAGCAATTCTCTTGCCTCAGCCTCCCAAGTAGCTGAGACTACAGGTGCCCACCATTACGCCCAGCTTTTTGGTTGTAGTTGTCATTGTTGTTTAGCAGGCCTGGGCAGGGTTCAAACCCTCCAGCCCTGGTGTATGTGGCCGGTGCTCTAACCACTGAGCTACAGGTACCGAGCCAAAACATCCCTGTTGATTTATGGATTTCACAATTAAGTTGATAAAACAGAGCAGCACAACTAAATAAAATGTCCTGGGCCAAGTGCAGTGGCTCACGCCTGTAATCCTAGCAATCTGGGAAGCCAAGGCGGTGGATTGCCTGAGCTCACGGGTTTGAGACCAGCCTGAGCCAGAGCGAGACCTTGTCTCTAAAAATAGCTGGATGTTTTGGTGGTGCCTGTAGTCCCAACTACTCAGGAGGCTGAGGCAAGAGAATCGCTTAAGCCCAAGAATTGGAGGGTGCTGTGCGCTATGATGCGAGGGCAGTCTACCGCGGGTGACAAATGGAGACGCTGTCTCAAAAAAAAAAAAAAAAAAAAAAAAAAAAATTTCCTCAAATGACTCAGAATTAGTAGTTGTATCTAGCCAGGAGTGGAGGTGCATACCTGTGGTCCCTAGGAAGGACTGTAGCTTCTTGGGAGGCTGAGGCAAGAGGATCGCTTGAGCCAGGAGTTCAAGGATAAAGTGAGTTGTGATTACGCCACTGTACCCCACAAAAGCAAGACCTGTCTCTAAATAACAAAAACAAACAAGACAAAACAAAAGCCAGTTATAAACTAAGAAAGTATTCACTGGAAAAAAGAAAAACATTATGTAGGGTCAGTTGTTTTTTATTTTAAATAAAGAAATGTGTTATTTTCTCGATCAGAAAAGTTTTTTCACTATCAAAAACCACCAGCGGACTCAAGAATTTTAACAGGAAGGTCTGCCAAATTATCACTGGGAAAGCTTCTCCAAAGTCTAGTTTCCTTGGCTGACTTCCTCAAACATACTGTATTTTTACCATCTTGTAATCTGTCTTCCATCTCCGTTTTTTTTTTTTTTTTTTTTTCATTTTTTTTAAAGGTTGTGAGTGGTCTAATGGCCACATCCTGAGGCCTCTCTCTCTGCTTGTTGCATCACTCTGAACTGAACACACCTCCTCTTTCAGGCTTATGTAAAGCGGTTATCACTTGTCTTCATGCCCTTGAGCCCTCTTGACTCTTCTTAGCAAGTTCCTCTTCCCTCCGGTTCTCTAAATGTCAGTTTCCCAAGTTCTTCTTTGAACCCTGTTATCCAAGAATAATGACCTCAGGTGCCCTCTTTAAGGTAACTGATTTCCAATTTTTGTTTCCATCGTTTTTCTTCTTCCCCACCCCCATCTCCTTCATCCACTTGCTAGATTCCTTCATTTTCTAGGATTCATTTATAGCTTCTATCAACTTTAGCTTCCTTTCCTTGTTTTTTTCTGCTCAAAGCTTTGTCAAGGTGCATGTCAAAATCATTTTCTCTGAGAAGCCTTTTTCTTAGGCTTCTCAGATCAGAAAGGATATTTATTTATTGCCGTGGTGTCATCATAGCTCACTCAAACTCTTGGGCTTGAGCGATCCTCCTGCCTTGGCCTCCCACATCGCTGGGACTACAGGTGCCCACAACACTTGGTGGGTGTTGGACCTTGTGCCTTAAAGTTTAAAGCAGAAGAGGGAGGATTTGTGACTGGAGAGATGAGCAGGGCCTGATTTGTTGCATTCAGGGCCTTGAACTTTATCTTACAGGATGATTGTGTTAGCATAAGTAGGGAGTGACTAATATTTTTGACATCTAAATCTGGTGCCTATTGTAGAGGATGGATTTGGGGATTATAAATCTAAAATCTGGGAAGTCAAAGAGGAGACTCCTATTTTAAAAAGAGGATGAGCTGGGCATAGTGGTTCATGGCCATAATCCTTGAGCTCAGGGGCTTGAGACCTGCCTGAGCAAGAGTGAGACCCCTTTCTACTAAAAATAGAAAAATTAGCCAGGCATTGTGGTGGGCTCCTGTAGTCTCAGCTACATGGAAGGCTGAGACAAGAGGATTGCTTGAGCACAGGAGTCTGAGGTTGCTGTGAGCTAGGACGCCATGGCACTCTACCAAGGGTGACAGAGTGAGACTCTGTCTAAAAATAAGTAAATAGGGCAGTGCCTGTGGCTCAGTGGGTAGGGTGCCGGCCTCATATACCAAGGGTGGCAGGTTCAAACCCAGCCCTGGCCAAACTGCAACAAAAAAATAGTTGGGTGTTATGGCGGATGCCTGTAGTCCCAGCTACTCGGGAGTCTGAGGCAAGAGAATTGCCTAAGCCCAGGAACTGGAGGTTGCTGTGAGCTGTGTAACGCCACAGCACTCTACTGAGGGCGATAAAGTGAGACTCTGTCTCTACAAAAAATAAAAATAAGTAAATAAATAAACAAACAAATAAAAAGAGGATGAAGGCCTTAGTGTTGGGAGTCATTTAGGATAGGACAAGAGGGAATGATTTGAAGTGTAAAGATAAAAAGTCAGTGGACTCATTTACTCAGGTCGAAATGTCTTGCTGACAGTGTGGATATGTGACTGTGAAACTGAGGGAAGGCTCTTTTGCGTCCTCGCTTCGAAGACGACAAAGAAAACAGTCGTGCCAAGAAGGGTCGTGGCCATGTGCAACCTATTCGCTGCACGAACTGCGCCCGATGCGTTCCCAAAGACAAAGCTATAAAGAAGTTCGTCATTTGGAACATAGTGGAGGCCGCGGCTGTGAGAAATATTTCTGAAGCGAGTGTCTTCGATGCTTATGTGCTTCCCAAGCTCTATGTGAAGATACATTACTGTGTGAGTTGTGCCATTCACAGCGAGGTAGTCAGGAACTGTTCTCGGGAAACCCGCAAGGACCGAACACCTCCACCCAGATTTAGAGCTGCGGGTGCTGCCCCAAGACCTCCACCAAAGACCATGTAAGAAGTTGAGTTCTTGAGGACTGAAGAATAACTATCCTTTGGGGAAAAAATAAAATGGAAATTATACTTAAAAAAAAAAAAAAGAAAAAGAAAAAAAAGTTATAGCACATTTGCGTTTAAAAATGTTTCCCAAGTCTGACCCTG